>JAJJMA010276241.1:0-14470 GCA_023529015.1 Papaver nudicaule | reverse complement strand
AAGACCAATTTGGAATCGAGTCCTCTAGAGGATAATTTTCTTAGATACTATAGTATTTAGAACTCAACAAGCCACAGATAAATTCGTACACAGGCTGAGATGCAAATTAATTCATACTAATCAATAAAGATGCGAAAAGTCTATTTATTGTTACAACGACTCTGACATACATTACAATGGACTCGATTTGCAATTTGCAGTGTAATAACCTTTCCTTACAATAAAGATGATTCAAATAATTCTGAAACCTCTTGGAGGAAGAAGATAATTGAAGATGAGATTAAAGTTTGTTACAATTCTCTTATCGAAACTGAATCGCTTATCATGTTTTGTGCCTTTTACCTAATCGGCAGGCTTCTGACTCCCAAGGAAAAAAACAAAACACACATCTTCAATATGAGAGGAGACATCATTGTGAGAGAACATTGACAGCTTCTAATGCTACTTCTTCGGCCATGATTTTATGGTTTCTTTTGGTGGTGTACATAGGGGAGCGGAGGAGGAATAAGAAATAGGGGAAAGCTGCCTTTTATAAGGCTTAGAGATTTTCTGTGTAGGTTACTTGTGATCGTTCATTTTAGATGATCTAACGGATGATCTGTGTCTATACTGACCGATACATCTTTAGTAGACGCATAGGATTGTGTGTTTTATACGCGTGGAGGGTTTTAGTAGTGGAGGATTGGTTCGATAAAGGCAATGGATGCGTCGTAGTTCTACCGTTGGCTCCAAATTTCGCATTTCTTATACAATGTTCGGCTAGTAGCTAATTGGGTAATTGACATTGAGAAAGGATCCCATGGGCCGTGGCATAGTTAAAAAGGCCCATAAAAAATGTTAAAATGCATACAGTGAAGAGCAAACTTTGGTGTCAAATATCTTGGATCATCATGTTTGGTAATCATAAACGAAAGACTAAAACCTGCATAAACAGATATTTTCAGCAGTTGCATAAGAAATTCAATTCAATACTACTTCGGTATATGCATACGGTGTTCCGTAAATCTGTTTTGGCACCACAGTTTGCGTTTCTTAAACAATATTCAGCTAGTGATTTAGTACTACTAAAAGTGATTATGACGAAGCTAATTGAATAATGAAATGCTAGGCTATTTGCATTGGATTTGCAAAAGGATTAGAGTGAGAAACTACACAAAATTCTGAATGCAGCTAATTTGGAACCAAATGGAATCCACTTTTTTGGCACTCCCAGTTTGTTTACACTCATGGGGCACAGTGCATTTGAATGCTTGACAAAATTTAATTGTGTTATTTTTTCAAACTGTAAATACTCCTTAACTGTTAGCATAATATTCAACAAACTTTGCATAATCTTAGAGCCAAAACTTTTAGCTGTTTTCATGATGAGGCCAAAATAACGCAAAGGTCCTTACTGGAGGCAGGATGCCATAAACTTTCTTATGGATACGACTTGATAGATTTGTTTTCCATGCCCAAAACCAACTTATACAGAGGCATCTCCTTAAAAAGCTCTATAATCTTGCACCCGTAGGGAACATGATCACAGCCGTCTACGCTTTGGTCAGCAAATTTGGTCAGGCAGGCCATAGAATAGTGTGAGCCGTCAAATAAAATTATACGAAAAATATCAACAGTCACGGAAAAACCCTACTGTAACTGGGCAGATCTCTAGTCCTATAAGTAGAATAGTTTCTCTTATGTTTCTCTCTGTTCCTCCATCATTTGTATAGTCTGAAGAAAGAAAAATTCCAAACCCTAGCCTTAATTCAAATCAACAATAGATCTCTCATGTTTTTGTTCATGATCCATCATCAATGGAAACAAAAACACCAAATTCATGACCATCAACCACACATTGTCCGCACAATGATATTTCCTCTCGAAAAACCATGATTCATTTTTTGCTTTTTTCGACCATTATATTGAAACGAGCAAGGGGCTAAAATTCCTTTGCTTTTTTCTTTTTTTGGTATCGGTCTGCAAGAACTAAGCAAGGAATCTGAATCAACCAAGGAGTTGAAATTTCTGAAGTTGTTCCTTTTGGTATTGGTCTGCAGGGATAAGCAGGGAATTTAGGTTTCATTTTTTCAATAAGTGAAAATTTATTTTTGTTAATAGTTGATTTCCTTTCTGTTTGTATGCGAAAAGCAGGCTAATGAGTAATTATGAGTGATCCATAGTAGGACTAATTTGTTATTTGCATTTTTTTTTCCTGTGTTGAATAAATTTTAATGGGAATTTACTATCTTATCTTATCAATTTTTCTATAGTTGTTACTTGTTACTTAGCAAACACCATGATCTGATGTTGTTTTTCTACAATGAGATATAGATCTACCTCTACTACTAATAAAACTGAAGTTGTTACCTCTCAAATTTTAATCGAAGAGAGTTGCAATGGTTTCATGGTACAATGAAGTGGTCATAATAATGGATGAGGAAAATGAGAGTAACCAAATGATCACCAAGATGCAACCACAATCACCATTTCCCGAATGACTAATGTGATTCAACTCGGATCCTGGGATTATTTCTGACAATATTAGAGCAGGGGATAAAATGTAACACCCTATGCTGAACTAGTCAAGTGAACTTACATAGTTTTAGTTTTACATTTAAGATTATCAGACATGACTATCAAATTAGGCCACCTGAAGTATGCTACTAAGTTCATACGCCAAATAGTACTGCACTTCATGAAGCAAAAATGTAAAACAGAAGAATGGACTTTGCTTAATTTTAGAGCCAAGCTGTTAGTATTTCTCTCTTGACTTTGCACATCTGAAACGGCTTCATTCAGAATTCGGTGAAGTTCCTTCACTCTGTCCTTTCCATGTCCAACAAAAACCTGCATTATTCAGTAAGCTTCTTCATTATCCATTACCAAATAGCTATCTAGAAACTGCTCAAGAAATGTAAATAAATTCATCGAATTCTACATGAGCTGAAATGGCCAAACAGGGTTTCGTCATTATCACGGTCATACAAATAAGACCATCAATGAGGGTGTAAGAACCTGTTAAACCAGTAGTATGTTTCATTTGGTCATACCAAACTACAACCCTAAACTTAGATTTATTCGATTATTCCATACTTCTTCTTTTTTCTGCGAGGATAATCCTCTCATCTTTCAAGGGCCATAATAAGTTACAGAATCATTCTGATAAACCAGAAGCTTCAAGAGGGTTGTGATTCTTTTTCGAGGTTGGATGACTAACATTGAAAATATCCTTGGGAGCTTAGGTCATATCATCAACGAGTCATATCAATACTGGCAAGTCCAAGAACAAGTTGGGCCTAACAAAGTAACAAGAAGAATAGAATAGAAATGCGCTGATTTTGGGGCTGCAGAGATTTCTTTGGGGCTTCAAAACAATAAAACCATCCAAAGGATAGTTATAAGGGATGTCCAAAGAGGTATGAAAAGTCTAAGGATCTACTTGTATACCATCCTTCCATTCAGTCTTCTGGACGTCCTTCCGAGTTACTGGTGAGGGCATTTCACTGATAGCTCTGACTTTCTCAGGATCTACTTGTATACCATCCTTCGTGACCATGTAACCTAGGAACTTCCCAGAGGTGACCCCAAATGCACATTTGAGTGGGTTGATTTTCATGCGAAATTTCCTCATCTGAGCAAAAATCTCTTCCAGATCTCTGACGTGATGTCTGGACTGTTTGCTTTTGACAAGCATATCGTCCACATATACCTCCAGAGTTTTGTGAATCCAAGGCAAGAACATCTTGGACATTAATCTCTGATAGGTTGCCCCTGCATTTTTGAGTCCGAATGGCATATTTGTGTAACAGTACAGCCCATTGGGAGTGAAAAATGCAGTATGCTCTTCATCTTCTTGCGCCAGAGGGATTTGGTTATAGCCAGAATAACCATCCATGAATGATAACAGCTCATTCCCAGAGGTAGCATCAACTAGTTGATCTATGCTTGGGAGAGGGAAGCTGTCCTTGGGGCATGCCTTATTTAGATCACTAAAGTCGATGCATATTCGTACCCCAGCGTTGTTTTTCTTCGGGACAAGTACCATATTGGAGATCCATAGTGGGTACTGTACCTCCCGAATGATTCCAGCCCTTTCCATCTTCTGAAGCTCCTTCTGGACTGCTTCCTGATATACTGGGGCTATCTTTCGAATTTTCTGCCTCACAGGTTTGATACCTGGATGGATTCGGAGATGATGATGGCTTATGTCTGTTGGGATTCCCAGATGTTTGAGGCACAATTCGGGATCGATTCCCGGCATGTCTTCCATATTCCATGCAAGCACGTCGACATATCTCATCAAAATCCCTACGAGTTCTTTTTCAAGGTCAGGATCTAGGAGCGTCCCAATTTTGACCATTTTTGGTGTGTCTGAGCCTCCTATATTCACTTCCTTTGTCGGCTCAGACGTGTAGAATACAGGCTTCTGGGGGCCTAATTCAGTCTGAGCCTTTGATTGCTATAACTTTCCAGAGGCATCATCCATCTGGGTATCCTCAGAGACTTGGTGGACAGTCTTTTCTTTGAGTTTCTGGACCATTGATTCTAGGCAAGCTAATCTAATGGCCTCCTCCTCTTCTCTGTCACCAATTCCCTCGTTTTTGTTGATTGCTTGACGCATTACCCTTGCAGAGGTGAAACATTCGATGAATTCATCAATTTCCTTCTGGCATTCCTGCTCCAGAATCCTCTTCTTGGTATTTCTGGGAGTGTTAACCTTTTCCACACAGTTTCTCACGTCTACTTCTGAGCAGTATCTAGCTTCTCTGGGGTCTCCCATGATCTCAGCTATTCCCTCTGGGGTAGGGAATCGTAACCGTTGATGGTAAGTGGAAGCAACTCCCTTGATACCATGAATCCACCATCTGCCCATGATGGCAGAGTAGGGTGAAACAACGTCAACCACACAGAAAGTCGTAGAGGTGATGATTTTTCCAGCGTGTACTTCTAGAGTTATTTCTCCTTTGGGCTTAGTGGAAGATCCATTGAATCCATATACCATGTAGGTTGAGGGGATTAGGCATTCATCCTTTAGACCCATCTTCACGAATGTGCTATAGAACAAGATCTCCACGGAGCTTCCTCCATCCACCAGAATCTTTGGGATGCCCCACTGCCCGATCATCATGGTCACTACCAGGGGATCGTTGTGAGTCTTCCCATTCTGAGGCACCTCAGAGGCCGAGAATGAAACTGGTCTTTTCATCCATTCCTCCATGGGGAGTTCTAGAGCCATGCTGAATATTTCTTCCCCATTTGCATTTCTCTTATGGATTCTCTCCATAGAGTGTTGCCCCAGAGATGATTCTGAGGGCACTTCTACAGAATGGGTAATAGTGTTGCAGTTGAGATGTTGTGCCTCTCTGGGCATCTCAACTCTGAATATCTTTTCTACTGCCTTCTGAGCACTCCCAGAATCTTTGGCAATATACTTCTTGAGTTGTCCACTACTTACTAACTTCTCCAGCTCTCTCCTTAAGTGCCTGCACTTGTCGAGAGAGTGGCTGTTCCATCCGTGCACTTCACAGTAATCCTTACTGTTCTTGCAGTAGTCAGGTTGGATGCCCTTTCCAATAGGATCCTCAAAGGGAAGCTTGCCCTTGATTTCCTTGTAAATGGTGGACCTTGGAACGTTGAATCTAGTGTAAGTGGCATCGTCAAAATCTCGTTTTTTGTTGTCCCTAGCTGATCCCTTGCCTCTGAATTCTCTGGACTTGTTTCTCTTGATCTGAGAAGTGGGGACCGCAGCAGGAGGTTGAGAATGAGTGACCTGGGGCTGTGGCTCTACCATGTTTGCTCCTCTACTCATGTTCCCAGAGAGCAACTTGTCATAAGTGCCATCCTGTGTCTCTTCAAGTGCTATGAACTCCTCCTGAATCCTTCTGAGATCTCCCAGATTTTCTGGAGTCTCGTTCCATAGCTTGACGAAGAGAGGGTCAGTCTTATTTAGAGAATTCTTGAAACCAAGGATAGCATAGGCTGCTGGGACCTTCCCTATCTCAGCGCATAATTTCCTCCACCGGTCAACTAGGCTTCTGAGGGATTCTCCCCTTCCTCTTTTGAGGACAAATAGTCGCTCAATCCCGGGTTTGACCTTACTGTTATGCATGTAATTCTCTAGAAAGACCTCTTGAAGATGTTCGTACGACTTGATATTTCCTTTTTCTAAGGAGTTGAACCAAGTTAACGCTTCCTCTTTGAGGCTCCCTGGAAAGAATTTACACATAACCCCTTGTCGATCCTGCCATGGCATTAGAGCCATTTCATAATCCTTTATGTGTTGGATAGCATCACCCGTGCCATCAAACTTGTTCTGGAAGTTCAATGAACATCGTTTGGGTATCGGGAGAGAACTGATCTCTAAGATGAATGGTGAGCGCTTAGCATCTTCCATTACCTCTGCTAATCGTTTGCCCTCACTTCTGATAAGTTCTGGTTTGTCCTCAATACTTGCCGCCATGGCTTTCCTGAGATTAACCTCTTCTTCCAGCTCCCAAATTTTTCTTTCTCGGGCTGCTAGGATGTCTGTCAGAGATGGCTCAGCATAGCCTTCCTCAGAATCATCGTCCGAGGTATCGTCCGAAATCACTTCAGTGGCTGGATCATCTCTGGGTCTCTTATACTTTAAGTTCCTCCTATCTTCTTCCTCCTCGTCTGAGGAATTAGATGAGTCACTGTCAGTAATCACGACCTTTTCTTGTCTTAGCTTCTTGTTAGCCTCAGAGAGCTTACGGATCTTCCTCCTCAGAGTTCTGACCTTGTTCCTTCTTGCTCTCTGGATGTCCTCTGGGGTGGATTCTGGGTCTCTGACCACAGACTTACCCCTCTCGGCACGAGTTGGCCTTACCCTCTGGGTAGTTTTTTCAACTCCAGAATGGCCATTAGCTCTGAAGGTCTTCTTTGCTCCTCTGGAGGACTCACCCTTCCCAGAGGTACCTTCAAGTTGTCTCTCTGAGACGATTGTAACCTTTCTGGGAGGTCCACCTTTCCCAGAGGTAACTTCTCGACCCTTCTCTGGGACCTTCCCTCTGGGAAGTCCGCTTAGAGCGTCGATGATCTGGACGTTTCCCTCCAGAGAAGCCTCAGTAGAACTGTTTGAGTCTGTCGTGTGCAGATCCAAGTCCTCTTCTTCTCTCTGAGAGTCAACTCCCTCCCTCCTAACCGTTGCCTCAGAGGCAAGGTTTTTCTGAGGGGTCTTGGTGTGGTAAACCTCTGTCAAAGGTTTAGTCTTCACAGGTATGCTACTAGCAATACCCTTCTTCGTTTGTGCCCCAGGTCCTTTTCCCACAGTGTTGGTGGCCCTCCCCAGAACCCCATTGCTGGTATTCTGAGGCACCCTTGCTGGAAAACCTGGTGGTGCACTTTCTCCAGAGGCGACAGTATCCTCTGGGACTTCACGGTCCATCTCCTGCAATCCACTTCTGGTTGTCCTCCTAGGAGGGTCCCTTCCAGAGTCTGTGGCACTACCAGTCTTCATCTTCTCCTGAAAAGCAAAATCAAGATATAACCTTCTTGTCAGAGAGTAACTCCACAAGTGCTAGTTGTAATCTGACAGTTTCAGAGATCCAAGAAATCCGTACACCTTTTCAAAACATTTTGAAAACTATTACAGAATGAGACAGAAAAATGATTGGATAAGTTAAAACTGGGTAGTTGGGCTGTCAGGTTTTGTTTGAGAGTGATGTTGGTGACATCAGTAGTCTACGAAAACAAAAAAGACAGTACAAGCAGTACTTTTCAGAGAGAACCTTTTCAGAAAAACCCTCTACCCTCCATTAATGGCGTTTTTGAAGAAAAAACCAGATCCAAAATGGATTTCAGTTTCAAATACGTCTACTGTTGGCAGAAATCAACAGCAAGAGTTTTGTTATGCTTTGAAAACAAGATCTGAGTTCAAAGGTCTAACCTTTATGAAGATAAAGGCTAGGTTTTTGCAAAAAATCAAGTTTTGTAAAGAAAACAAAGGATTTCTCACAAACAGCAAGTAAAGAAGGAACTTTTAACACTTAAAAGCATAAAAGGTCTCACCTTTACTAAGAATACTAAGCTTTCCCTGTGAGATCTATGAGATCCAGGAGCTTTTCTTCCTCACAGTAAAGGTTTGGTTAAGAGACAGATAAGAAAAAGCTTTGAAAAACACACCAGGAAGGATAAATCCTTTACCTAGTCCCTGTTTCTAGCGCCAAAATGTGAGTCTAGAAATCTTTGAGATCACACCCAATGGTCCTAGATGAAGAACTACTCAAGAACACTTAAGTACAAACACATCTAAGATAAAGTAAAGACAATCAAACATAGTAAATGCAAGAAAGGTAAAAGAATCAAGACACAAGCATGTTTTTTAACAAGGTTCTTCCTCACGGTGGAGGCTTACATCCTTGGTATTTCATTAATCATGAGCATGGTTACAACGTTAGCTACCTTCACAATTAACTAAAAGTCTTGATCTACTGTCTTCAAGTCTTGATCTACTGTCTTCAAGTCTTCTTCAAGTTCTTACTCACAAGTTGCAAACCTAACGATAAGAGTTGTATCTTGTGCTAGCTAGGGTTGCTATTGCGAGTTCTCACTTGGTCCTCTAACTCCTAAAGAGCTGGGTATTTATAGGCAACTAAACTATTTCTATTTATTCCTCGAGATACACAATCCCTTCTGGGAGTCTTCCTTTCTGGACGTCAGTCTTCTGAGACACCTCCCAGAGGTATCTCTGAGCCTTCTTTAGACATCGTATAGCCTCTGGCCTTCGATCTTCTAGTTATGCTATCTCTCAGAATCCCCTTTGTAATGCACCTTCCAGAATATGACTCCTTTTAACTCTTCTCGTACCGTATCTTCTCTGAGAGTATCCTCTGAGGCTAGTCCCCAATGGGACCTTCCAGAGGATATCCTCAGTCTTGTAGGCTCCAGACTGTTTGACCGCAAACCAAGTGAAACCCTAAGTTTGACTGGTGCTAAACAACTGTATTCCTCTATCCGACTTGGCATTTAATGCCTCTGTAGTACCCTCAACCTAACCCGTGCTTTAGCCTGTCGCACTTTAAACGTGTCTAATCCTTAAGCGGGGTGCGGTCAGTTACTTTTAGGGATTATCCCATACCTCTCGGTGTATTCAGTAACTTACTACCACCCCTAGGATGATGCCATGTGTCCCTCAGATTTCTGGTACCTACAAGTGGTAGCATCATACAAGAGAAATGCATCCTTATCTTTGGTGGTGAAACATACCACACCGTCCACTGTTTGTCTCGGTAATTCGTAGGCACCGGGACGCTGCGGTAATACTATTGATCTCCTAAGACTTTCTAACCCTTCTTTTTTTTTTATCAAAACTTTCTAACCCTTCTTCAGGTGAACCAGTTGCGAATCTGACCGTAACTTCTTCTTCTGAAGAAGAAGAACCACTGTGGTTGATAGATAACATCAAATTATCATGACAATTTTCCATTCCATTACTGCGTAGATAATCTCTCAGACTTTCCCATCCCATCTGCAAGTGTCTCCGCTGCTGCTGTTCCATCAGTTTGTCAAATTTGATGTCCATATACTTATAAAACATACGACGTGCTTGTTGAACACCTGCTACATCCAGATTTTGATTTCGAATCCTATGAACTTCCTTAATAAACATCTGACCAACCTCTTCGAAATCTTGCATCTTCCCCTCTTCTGTTGTTTGGGTTGCTTCCGTTGAATACCTTTCAATATTTGTTGTTCTTCCAGGGGATACAAACACACGATTGCTGGCCGATTGTAATGCTCGAGGTTTCAGATAAACCAGTTTCGTGATTGCTCTTGCTGCCATATCTTCCTCACTCGATCAGCAGGTAACAGAAGAACCCTAACCCCCAAATCTCCTTCGATCTTTTTCAGGTTACTGCGGTTGGTTTGGAGTCAAACAAACCGGCATTGTTGTTTTACGGGGAGCCTAAAGTTGTTTCTTTGTGTTCACGGGCTAAGTTGAGGCCTGCTCAGTTTATTTTGAAGCCTAGAGATTTTCCAACCAACTAAAGGAAGGGGATAAGGGGTGACTAAACTAGGTGAATTCTTTATATGGAAAATAAAAACGAGCGTAAACCCTAGGTGCCTTCCAAGTTTTGGCGATAACAATGGAGATACACATTAATCGTCTTCCAGAGGAGATCATAACAGACATACTCTCACGGCTACCTGCCCGAACCTCACTCAAACTTTGCTAAGCTCCATCTTCATCGCCAATCACTTCAAGATCCGATCGAGATGATAGGGTGAATTTTGTTTCGTTGCTTCACCCGTCTAACACTAATAAAGGGAAAACTTCAATTCAATTTACTTCGTTCCCCGGCTAAATATCGTAGGGACGCCAATTGAGGACGGAGACCTCCTAGTTAGAATCTGTTGGCAAATTGAAGGTGATGACGTTATGGGAGACATCCAAGTATACAGTTTTTCGTATTTATGACCCTAAATCGGGAACTTTAAAAAGTTTATTCAACGGTAATGACGATGCTAAGCAGACTTGGGGAAGACATATTGACGCAGTTCCTCATGTGAACAGCTTTATTTCATTGAAAGCTCTTGTTGGAGAATCACGGCCGGTAATAGTTAGACAAGAGTCGTCGTGACCATTCTATGTGCTTAACACAATCTCCAGACTTGATACAATCTTGATCTTGAAGACGTAAAATTGTTTACAGTGAGATAGATGTGTTCTGCAAGAAGCCCGTACAAAATGTGCATGATTGACTGGGGATGTGAAAGAAGTTCAAGGAAGCCACTGAGGATGCTTCCTTATGCCTTGGATGGACTTTTCCACGTAGGAGGGATAAATATTATTTCAGAAACAGAAAAGTTTCTCTCTCTCCCGCCTCTCCTTCCCAACCAACAGTTTCTTCCGGTGAGCTCCGGCGAGCTCCGATCTCCTCCTTTTGGAGTGGATCTGAGCTCATTTTTTCCCTTAGATTCAAATCTAGTGTTTGTTTTAAGTTTTTCCTTAGGTTTATCTTTCTTTTTAATGTTTTTGCGGCCAATTACGGCTCCTTTATGCGTATTAATTGTTCCTTTATGCGCATTAGTCGTTTCTCTTTGCACCTTCATGGTGTCGATTTTGGGGTTTACTTTGATAGATTCTTGGTTGGTGATGACTCAACGAAGGCCGAAACAAGTGGTTTGTCATATCCAATGGTGGAAGTATTGGCAATGACAGAATACAACCCCGATTTCTTGACGATCTCGACCACTTGAGGGGCTTCACCGCTATCTAACCAAACCTCCAATGCTTCAGCATTTGCACAGTTTTCATATTTGCTAGATTTTAAGTGTCCAAGACCAATTTTGAATCGAGTCCAGAGGATAAATTTTTTGGATAATAGTATTTAAAACTCAACAAGCCACAAATAAATTGATACACTCAAAAGAAAATTAATTAATAATTAAAGATGACTGAAAAGACTAATTATTGTTACAACAACTTTGGCATACATTACAATGGACTCGATCTGCAATCTGAGTGTAATAGCCTTTCTCTACAAAGATGATTCAGATTGTTCTGAAAGTTCTTGGAGGAAGAAGATTAATAAAGATGAGATCAAAGTTTGTTAAAATTCTCTAGGCGAAGCTGAATAGCATATCCTTTTTTGAGCCTTTGCCTAATCGGCACCACTTCAGACTCTTAGGGAGAATAGAAAGTATATCTTCAATATGAGAGGAGAGATCATTATGAGAGAACATTAAAAGCTTCTGATGATGCTCTTCCACCATGATCTTGTAGAGATCTCCAGGTTTAGGGTTTCTATCTTGTAGGGATCTCATGCTGTTGCTCAAATTTAGGGTTTCTATTGGTGGTCTGTACAGAGGAGCAGAGGAGGAACAAAGAGGAGAAATTTTCTTTTTATAAGGCTTGGGGTATAGCTGTTTAGGTTAGGGTTTACTTGTGATCATTAATTTTCTTCTAGTAGATGATCTAACGGATGATCTGTGTCTTACAATGGTTTGTGGCTTGGAGATTTTGATGGGGCGTTGAATATGGTCATTGCACCGAAAAGAAAAACAGTTGATGAATTTATGTTTCTCTCGTGAGAGAGGATCCCATGGGCCATGGAATAGTTAGAAAGGCCTATAAAATGTTCAATACTACTTCGTATATGCATATGGTGTTCCGTAAAGTTTTGGCTAGGGGTGAGCAACGGACGGACGGTTACGGATTAGGGGTCACCCGCGTCCAAACTATCAAATGGTGCGGATTGGAAAATTCAACCGTGTCCGCACCTATCACTTACGGATTTGACATCCGCGGGTTAGCGGATTATACGGTTTGGACGCGGGTGATCCGCGGATTTCAAATAGACAAAAAAATATAACAGGAAAACACACACAACTAACCTAAATCATGTTCATCTTCAAAACAAAAGAAAAACCTAGTCCCACCAGGAGTTGTTCACGTTCCATGAACAAGCACATCCACTTTTAAAGACTCTTAAGATTATTGGTAATGGTATGAAATTCCGGGTTCTAATTGATTCTTCCTCTTAGTGTTTTTCTTCCCCAACAAATGTTGCTTTCCAGTTCTCCTCTTCAAATGTTGCTTTGCAGAAGCCTAACAGACATAATAACAAACAGACAACCACATAAAAATCCAAATCTTTAAAAAAATCAAAATTGGGGTTTCTAACCAAAATTACCTTGTGGGTTTTCAATTCGTAACGTTTAGCAGCAATGACTGTAAAAGTTAGAGCATTCTGAGGTACATAGAGTTTATTGACAGAGAGAATTGAAGGTGGGAATAAGCTTGAAAAGTTCTGAGAAGAACTGAGCTTCAATGATACGAGCAAGGTTGTGAAAATCGTACAATTCACGAGTTGAATCGTACGAGTCGATTCACTTTTCTAGCAAATCGATACAACTCGCATGTGTGAACCGTTTCTACCATGAATCGGAAAAGTCAAAATTGGTCTTACGATTTTTGACTAAAGTCAAGAAAATCCCACGCATGTTCAATTGAAAAAATTTCACACTCTGCAATTTTGATTGCTTCTTGATCTTCAATGTTTATCGTTTTCTTTTTGATTCAAGATTATATGATGCAACTCTGATTAATAACAAAAGGAACTACTTTTATTAATTTCAATCTTACATACATAATAACAGGCGTTAGTTTTTACTGAATCGAAAGATCAAATCAACATTCCATGAAAAAAAAAACAAGATCAAAACAACCAAAACCTATAAGCTAACAAAGAATACCAATCACACATAGATCAGCTTGCTATTAGCTAGACCGGGATTAAACCTTTGTTATTCTTGTTAGTGAAAAGGTACTCGTTGCATAAACTGCTGAATCTGTTCTGTTTCATTCTAATCCTATCATAGAAAATATGAGAAAGAGAAGAAGATACATAATTGCCCACAAACATAAATGAAGAGAGAGATCGAGAGATTTTTATTAAAAGACAGAGAGATACGTGGACCTCGTGCAATAGTTTTGTGTAGATACGTGGAATGAGAAGGAGCTGGTTCATCAAATTTTAGAATTTTTAAACAACATAATATATAATCAAGCTATATTTTTTTTTAATTTTTTTTTCTCTATAGCTATCGATTAGTATTAATAATTAATTTATGGTAAAAAATGTTTGTAGACTATATATATAAATTTATGTCTTAATTTTTTTTTTCTTTCTATGTCTTGTATTTTTTTTTCCATGAATTTTCGATTCACGATTTATTATACGATTCGATTCAAAAAAATGAAAAACGATTTGTTCCACGGTTTACATTTTCACAACCTTGGATACGAGTAATTGGTTAGATAAGATCCTAATAACTAAGCCCCCGTTACAATTGTACCTTAACATAATCAAACAGATCTAGGCGACAGAGAAAGAAGAAGAAAGAATAAGAAAATGAAAAATGAAAGTAGGTTTTTTCTTGGTCGATTATTTCTTATCAGTGACATTTCCATAAATACCCCTAGTTATTAAGTTAATTACGATATTACTACGGTTTGCGGATAAATCCGCGGATCCAAAATGCAAATCGTGTACGGTCCGTCAAATTGTGCGGATTGGATAATTAAACCATGTCAGGCCCATTGTTTTAGCGGTTTGGTTTTTACCCGTACTTTTGCGGGTGGTTGCGGGCCGAATCTGCAGATTCAGACTTTTTGCTCAGCCCTAGTTTTGGCACCACACTTTGCCTTTCCTAAACAATTCAGTCGCTCTTTGCACATGATTCCTTAATTGTTTCGAATCTGTCATCTGCCCAACTTGCTAGAACAGTTGATCTTCTATTTGTTGGATGACGTGAAACAAATTGTACATGCTTCATTCACTGGACTGCCAACTGCCTTTTTATGCATACTTCATTGATAATAAGTATAGGTGTCTGACATCGAACACTTCTTGAGCAGTCTTTTTTCTTACAGGAACTAAACTTGCAAAAGAGATAAAAATCCAAGGTCTTTGCTACCATCAAACTACTGTTTTCTATGAACACTTCTGCAAAAACTTATCTC
>JAJJMA010276211.1:0-12417 GCA_023529015.1 Papaver nudicaule | reverse complement strand
GCTTGACATACCAACGCTAGTGGGTTTGACCGGACAATGCCCTAACACTTCACTCTGTATTTTTGGCCACTCCTTGCATTTTCCTTCTATTCATGTAAACTTAACCAAGTGCTCAAGCTTTGGCTTGCAGAAATCTTTTCAGAATCTTCTCCAAAAGCAAGAGGTTGATCGGGTGATGTGGGAGTATCTGTTTGCAGTAGCTGGTGTCAATATCACATTCATGCTAACTCAAATGCTTGATCTTGAAGCAGGTACCTTTCGGATACTGTATACTCAGTCAACATCACATTCATGCTAAGTAATATGACAGTCCGACACTCGATCTTTTTTAGCTGAGTATGTGTGTTTGTGTTTGATACTCTTTTTCATTTCTCCTATGTTGCAGAATGACAACAATGTGAATGTGACAGCCACTTGTATATGAGTTCCTGTGATGCGTGCTCATACTGAGAGTGTGAATCTCTAATTTGAGAGTCCACTTGAATGCTTTTCGAAAGAGTCATATGCTAATCCACTCATTGTTTATCTGTTTCCCCTATTCTCTCAGTCACCTGTAGCTTTGCAAAGCTGCTGGTCCTAACTTGTTTCACTCAGTCACCTGATATATAATACATGTTAAATGATAGAAGTTGTAAACTCGCTCGCTTTACCATGATACTCATGCTACCTTTATCAATTAGGTTCGATATGGTGTGAATTCACAGTACACTGTTTTGTTATTAAGTAAAAGGTGAGTACATTCAGCTTTGCAATGTGCTGTTGGAAAGGTTAATATTAGCAAGTATGATAGATAGATTGATGTATTTAACTTTTCTAGTGTCTCATGAATTGCTAAAGACTCCCTTGTACACTGCAGGTTTTTGCTCCACAACTGTCAATGGAGACGGCATTGCTCGATGAAATTGGGTACAACCTGAATTCAGTCTATATTTTTTTATTGGCTAATCAAAATGTGAATCATCCAAACCAGATTAACTGGGACAAGGTAAACGCAATTCAAATGTTGGCATATGTTTTACTGTAAAAGTTCTCATTGAAAGTTCTGAACGGTGACAGGCTAAGTGAACCCTTAAAAATCTATGGTTTGGTTTGGATCCTCCCATGGTTGGTTCTTTATTTTGTTAGTGTTGTGTGTGTGTTTGCTGGTATTGGATTTAATGAATTCAATTTCTATGTAATGTTCAATAAATTTGCATAAATGAATGAAGAGAAAGTTCTGCCACAGATGGAACAAATTATTTGTATTACAGGAATTTTGAAATCACAAATTTTGTCTTTTTTTTTTTTAATTCCTATTAAATATTTTGCAACGGATATATTTGTTGCTCAAAATAAAATAACCGTGGCTCAAATTAGATCTGTGCAACGGAAGAAAATATATTGTGCCACGAATATATCCGTTGCACAATATGCTCCCAGCATGTGCAACACCGTTTTTAGAACGACTATATTCGTGGCACAAAATATGTGCAACGGATATATCCGTTGCAAAACGGTCAATCTGGTGTACATATTGTGTACAATTGAAGGGTCGCGCACGCTTACGATCATTAAGTAAGCATATGTCATAGGGTGGGGTCTTTCACGGAACAAATTTAAGTGCCAAAATATTAATTAATAACACGAAAGAGTGTGTCAGGATTATCAATGTATGCCGCTTGGAGCAGCGTATGTGGGGTTTCCTCGTCTACAATTATGAGCTGGTAGCATTGTTTGTTGTCAGCTGCAATTATGCCGAGGATGGGAGTGGGATGTCTTGTCAGCTTCTTTTATTTAGATAAACACCTATTTGGCCCCGCGCCTTGAATTTTATGTGAGACCTCAGAGCGCTTGGGCGCGTGCAAAGATATGCCTGATATTGTTTGAACCGCAACCACGGAAAACATATCTTAGCCAAGCGTCAAATTCACGTGTTGAATTGATGAGGTTTGTCGGAGCCGCGATGCGCGCTGAGCATGTATTTCGAGGCGCGGACATTTTGCATTTGATATAGTTGTCTGTAGTGAGGTTGGCGGCATATAAGCACTTCGGGTGGTTGGCTCTATTATTGTGACCCAAGTAAGACAAGGAAGCGGGGATTAATTCATTTCATGGTGAGAGAAAAGCAAAGAAGGTGGGGCCTAGGTGAGACGTTTGTCGTAGCTGTGGTATTAATTGTCACACAAGAGTAAAGACACCACATATGGTAAGTTTGACGTGTCGGGCCATTGGGTTGCCAAGAGTAGGGTCTGTGTAGCATATTAAGCGGGTTTTGATTTTGGAAATTTGTTGTACTCATAGTAGCTGATCCGTGATAGGTGCATATATTCGATGAAGCCCGTGTCAGTGTGTGGATGCGAGAATATTGCCGCGCGTGATTAAAGAATCGCTGCTCTTTGTCACGGTGTAGGATCATAATTCCGACGAGCCACGTGTCATCACCCTAGAAGAGAAGCAAGATAACGCACACAGAAGAGAGTCGAAGACCAAGCATACGAACCATTGACCGCCAGTCGAGGAAATCACTTCGATCCAATTATCCATATTAAGAAGAATGCGAAGCTTGGAAGCAAAGCCTCCCCGAAGTGAAGATCAAGCTCGAAGAAGAAGTCCTTCGAAGAAGTAACCGACATGCACTCTCCACCCGGAAGAAGATTAGAGCCAAAGTCACTTAATAACGAGAAGGTGAGATGCACCAAAGACTTTCTTTACTTAGTAGCTAAGAAAATGGCACTTATGTAATTATCTTGTAAATTTCCTCTATATAAAGGAAATATCTCTTAGGAGAGAGGGATCTGTCATGTACCAAGTAGAGTAGGGGGTAGCCCTTAACAGTATACTCGGATTAGCTTAGTAGATTGATCATCTCGGTAATCAATTGACGGTGGATTAGTTGTACACGTGGCACCATCTGACGGGTTAGACTATTAGGAGTTAGATAGTTAAATACCTGTATTCTTTCTCATTTCGGTATCATGTCTTTTGTATGAACTATTCTTAGCTTATCTGCCACCGGAGCAGCTTATCCGACGAAATAACGACGATTGTTCGACGATTATGATTTTATACGATTGTTCTTACGTTTCTTATGAATTGAATCTCTGATTTTGTACTGGGTACAATACAATTGGTATCAAGAGCTACTTACATCCATGGGAGAATTCACAGAATTCTTTTTTGAAGAGGAAGAAAAATGGGTACCATTAAGAGGTAAATTAGTACCAACAAATAAATTGTTAAGATTAGCAGTGGAAGATTGGAAACTATGCAGAAAATGGTATGAGATTTGGCGAGTTTCTTCTTCTCCAGTTCGAAATTTCCGTCTCCGTAAATGGTCGAGATTATTACAGAAGGCGAAGAAGAGATTTAAAGAGATATATGACCTGCGATATTATGGTAAAGCTCATAAACGAATTATCAAAGAAGTAATCCTTGTGTTTGAATCAATTCCTACTTTTTTCTTTGAAGAAAATTTTGATACAGAAATTAAGGTTTTGCCTGTTTACACTGACGATGGTGGAGATAATTTTTTTTTCTGTGATTTTATATTCAAATTCTACAAACGTTGATTATGTTCTTTTACCTTCTACAATTTTTCGTGAAGATATATAAACCAATTTATTCCCTAATGGTGTTGAAGAAGAAAACGAGATGTCAACGGATAATTGGAGTCCTCAATTTCATTCAGCTTCACCAACTGCTGTTAATTCATTAATTCCTATAAATCAAGAAGAAGAAGAGATTGATTCAATCGAGTTTTTGAATTCTCAGATTCTTAAAACTTCTTCAGCAAATGAAATTCATCTCACTGGTTTTCATCTGGCTGAAACTGCGGATGTTTCTTCAAGTTTAGTCGAGGATGGCGATGATTCACATCTTGTTACTGACTATGAAGAAGATTCAATTGAGTTTATTAATTCTCAATCTCAAGAAGCTTCAGCAATAGCAATCAGAGGTACTATTCAGAGTATTTGTTATCAATCTTCTTATAATAACCTCACCAGATCAACTCAGTTCATTAGTATGCAGAATGGCATCAGATTTAATGAGTGTATTTTCACTAATTTTTCTCATGGTATATTTGATAGAGGTAGAGATGTAATAGTAGCACCAGTTTTTTCTGAGCCATTAATTTTAATATCAAATCCTAGTTTTGGGTACAAACTAGATTTTGGGTCTGGAATTTGGCATGTTAATGATGTGAATAATTTTTCCGAGAAGGAGCTATTGGTTTTACTACCAGTTCACCATCCTGTTTATGTGAGAAGTTATTATACTATCAGCCAGAATTTGTTGTGCCTTCTTTCTGGTTGTTTCAGCATACTTGTGTGGATGTGTATTGAAGTTGGTAAGGAGGAGGTTGGTGGTCTGCTGGTGGTTGAAAATCAAATGTTGTTGGAGTTAGGTTGTGATATGATTCTCCCTAAAACCTTCCTGCAGTGTTGGTTGACTATTTATTGGTTATTTTCAATGTCTATATTCTATGGGTATGTTGTTCTTCAGTTTGTTCTGAGACATGAAGGGGGGAGTGGAGATACAGTTGGGTGTGTTGTTTATTCTGTGGTGTGGTTAGCATAAATTTTTCTTCCTAGGGTTGCAGAAAAGTCTGTGGCAGCTGGTGATAGTTATGATAATGATCAGCTGTTGGTGGAAGGGTCTGAGAGAGCTGGAGTTTACTTATTGGTGTTTCTTCTGTTGCTCCTTTATGAACTTCTATGTGCTGATGTCGTTCACCAGGTATTAACAAAAGGTATACTTCAACTTACTCAAGCTGGTTTTTCTGTCCTTACTCAATATCCAACTTGCAATTTTGTGCTGGAATCTTCTGCTATATCCTGTACTACTGACAAGGAGGAGTGTTAGCTGGCCATTTCCTCTATCATCACTGGTCCTCTTTGCGGATCCTAGCAAGTTGGTGGAGAACAGTAGAACATCTGTGTGTGAGTTTGTTCTTCTACATGAGTACCAGTTTAGGTTGTTTTCTGCATATTTAGATGTGTTTTGGTTTGTGGCCACTGGAGATAAACCTGCTGGTAGTCATTGGATTATACAAATGGCACAAAAAGGATGTATCACACTGCAAGTCATTCTGGAGGGCCAATTTCGTAGAGATGCAGAATTCAAGTGTGCCCAAGAGATAAAGTTGATGTTCCAATACTGCACCCATGTTCGATCAGTGCAGCTTGATCTTGGTGCCGAATTTGCAATGGCTGTTTCAATAATTCTGGCAAGGAGTTTTACACATCACAGTGGACTTCATAGCCTTGATACAGCAGCTAAAGTCACTGATGGATTCTCTGTCCCTGCACAGCTGGTTAAACAAAATGGAAGACCAACTGCACTCAAGCATTACCTTCAGTGGCAGATTAAAGGGGTACCATCTCAGAGCCGCAATGCAGAAACATCTACAAGAAGTTGTATTGTTGAGTTCCAGTCGAATGTGGAGTTGTTATTGTCAGGCTCAAGCCATTATTCAGATTATTTAAAGTGGAAGTTTAAAGTGAATGAAAGGGAACTCAGGGCAGTAGCCGTGCTGATGAGATATGAGTCTAAGCTAGATCATAAATCTGACATTTGCAAGCACATTATAGCACTTCTCAAGGGTCAACTGAATGTTAATTGTAACACCACAACTGGAGTTTCTGGACCTCTGGACAGATATTAAGGATTAGGAGGATATCTGGTTATATGCAGGGGGGGTCAGATTGAAATGGTGCTGAGAGGGATGAACTTCCTAAGATGGAAATTCAAATGTTGCTCATCTGGTTCCTGGAGCATCAGTAGGGGTGAGGATATTGTGTCGTTTTACATTCCTTTTCTTTCCCAGATTTATGGAATACAAAACTGTTTTGCTGGATCCTTGTGTTTTCTACAACTGCGGGGGAAATCACTCTATTAGATCAAACTACAGCTCACAATCAAACTGTGGTACATTTACCTGGTGTTGATATGGGTTTTTGGAGTACACTATGGGATTTCTGGTTCTATACATCAGGGATTGGTAGCGGGATGTGGTCTAAACATAAGGTGGTATCTAAGTTCATGGGTTTTCTGTGGTGGAAATTCAGGTTGTTACCTCAATATGACTTCCTCATTTCTTTACTTTTGTGAAGTTGAGATGCTATACTAAGTTTTGGCTCTGTGAAAGGATGTTAAATCTCTGTGGTAACACATTTACTTCTTGGGAGTCGTAGTTAGTGGATTTTTTGAGATGGAAATTCAAAATTTTCTCCCCAGGGTTCTGTATTGTAAGAACTGCCAGTGGGATTTTCCTGGATTTTACATCAAATGGTGATGATCAGGTCTTTGGTCTACTCGAAGGTGTTCATGTTCAACTTGGAGTTATTACTGGATCTGCACCAACTTCATCTCCTACTGAAACTCATGCTCTCCCTTGTCCCACAACATTTACATATGGACAAAGGTTCTACTACACTGATTATTTGAGGTGGAAATTCAGAATTTGTTCATCTGTTGAATGGTGTAAAGATAGGCTCAGCTGTGTTTCTGTTCTTTGGAATTTATTCTTGTGTTTCAGCACCAGCTGGTATAAGGACACAATTCAGGTACTTGAGCTTGAGCTAATGAAGATATTGTGGCCTGACATCTTCCTTGTGTCAGTCTACTTAAAGGGAATTGCTTATGACTTGCATCTGGAGGCATTTTGTTTGTGCAACTGACAGTCCCAGCTGTAGTCCAATAGATGAAGGTGCAGCAAAGAACTCTGAAGGACTTGGTTTTTATCTTGATTACCTTTCCACCAGGTTCAGTTTCAGTTCAGGAGTGCAGGCATGTCACTATATCCCATGGAACAAAAGGGAACTATACCAGACTTGATGTTTCAGTAGCTAGTTCTTTTACATTCTACTACTTCCTGGGCTCTAGCATTATTGGGTCTGTGTGTTTCAGATACTTCTTTGGCTCATTCCTAGTTCAGTCTTTGGGCCTTGCTGTTGGAGCTCCATCATACACATTCTTCCTGCTCCAGAGACGGCTGTGTTGCCTTGGATGTGTTTGCTTGTTATCTACCATCCTTGAGGACAAGGATAAATTTAAGGGGGAGGGAATGTCATGTACCAAGTAGAGTAGGGGTAGCCCTTAACAGTACACTCGGATTAGCTCAGTAGATTGATCATCTCGGTAATCAATTGACGGTGGTTGGAGAACAAGTGTGAGGCGAACCTGGTGTGGTTTACAGTTGGAGAGGTGATGATGCGTGTATTCCGTTAATGTAGACGCGGAGGAGGAAGATGAAGTTTTGATGAAGGCGGCTGGTAGGATAGACACGGATGAGATTGAATGAAATTTTAATGATGGATACTCTTGTTAGTGATAGACGCGGGGTGATACTACGGGCTTCCTAAAGCGTCGCTGCCTGCTGGGCTAGAAACTACTCCCATTGTGGTCGCCAAATGTGAAGGGGTGATTGTGAGAGTCTGGTTAGCCACAGAGGGCATTCCTCTAGGAGAAAGAGAGAGAGAAAAAAAATTAGAGAGAGGTCAACCAAAAATGGGATCCCTTTCAAATACTTTTCTCTGGATATTTATAGAGATCTCTCTCTCTCTCATGCCATGGTGACATGTGTCCCACAAGCTATTTATTAAGAAAATGCCATTCCTTACACTTGACTTTCTAGTCCACACTTAGACCTTTCCCTACTTGGGCCTCCCTTGGGTTAGGGTTTGGGCCTTTATAGTCCTTTATGTACTTGGGGTATCCACAAGGATATGGGGTTATAATTCGCAACAATTTTGGTTATCATGTTGTTGCTTCAGCTGTGGTTTCTACGGTAGTAGTATCTTCCCGTTATCACCAGTTGGAGTGTATGACTAGAGGCTTTGAACTTGCGGTAAAATATTCTCTTCTTGCCATTAAAATGTTTTGCAATGATAAACATGTTGTTTAGCTTGTTAATCATGTTCTTGATAGAATTATGGTGATTGTGCTGTTCATTCGGATCCTTTGGATGATGTTATCTGTAAAAGGTGTGTAATGTTTTTTAGTAAAAGAGGATCATAAAGTTGTCTCCCCTCTTCTAAAGAAGATAGCAGAGTTGATACCTAAGCTCTATTCTCCAGTTATGATCAATAAATGTTTAAGAAGACAGAACAGAGCACCAGATAATTTGGCGAAGAATGGTGCACCCGGAACGGAGGTGTTGTGGCCATCTAAATTTCCATGTGAGTTTAAGAAGATTCTCTGCCATGATTATTTTGGGTGTAAACCGAATGGTCTGCATATTGTTTAATCACGTTGGTTTGAAGAAGTCCTGAATGCGTTTCGATATCTATGTTGTAGTTATGTTTCTTAATCAAGTTATGTCATGTTGTAGTCATCTTAGGAGTGGTTCTTGTCAGGTCTCGTGCAATTGTTGCAGGAAATATGTTGTCTTTTAGGCTTCTCTTAAATATTATTTATTAAATTATTTTGGGTTATATATGGTATTCTTGGATTTTATATGGGTTATGAATAATAAAAGTTTGGGCTACATTTGAGAGAAGCCTTCTTTTATAGCCGAGCATCCAAACAAATTGAGTTCTATGAATTTTGCCTTACTGGCGCCAGTGTCCTCAATTGTAGGAAATGGATTAGATTTCTCGGTTTACAATTTATTAACATAAAGACATGACATTCCAACTATTAGTAGTCGCCTGTTGTAAACTCACTAGTTGATATTTTACCACCCTGCTAACAGGTTCCTCCATGTTGTGTTCTTCACACAATAATTCAACAATCATAAGGAGTAACCTCTTGATTCAAAGAATCAAGCCCAATTTCAGAGCCCAAAGAGCTAAGAATCCAAAATAGAACAAAAAAGTTCTCTGGTTTTTTATTAAATTTCATAATGGCATCCAAGTCCCACAACTACAACAAATAAATAGGAAAACAGAAAAACAGACTTATGAGCCAAACTCGAGACGACAGGTGGCAGAGATCAAAGGCAGACCAACTAACAATCTAGCAGACAGAAATAACACAAAAACAGTAACAACGCCATTTCAAGAGACTAGAGGCACCCACAGAGGTATCCCTTGATAACTGATACATGTCAGGTACATGACATTACCATCCTCTTCAAAATATCCTTGTCCTCAAGGATAGAATTCTGGAAAGTGAGCAGAAATATGGTTAGCATAGTAGCATATCCTCTGCAGATGAATTGCTCAAATGAATGAGAAGTTGCTGAATTTGTAGTCCCTTTCTGTTGATTTGTATGGTTTCAAGAACTCTGACTGGTTGCACTTCAATTTGTCCCTCATGATCAGTAATTGGTAAGGTTGGTGATGGAGTGTACTTAGACCCAATGTGTTGCTTCAATTGTGATACATGAAAAACAGGGTGTATCCTAGATGATTCAGGCAGAGCTAGCTTGTAAGCTTGAGTACCCACCTTTTGGATGAAATTGAATGGCCCATAATACTTAGCTGCAAGCTTGACATTCCTCCTCAAGGCCACTGAATTCTGTCTGTATGGCTGCAGCTTAAGATAAACTAAGTAACCTACCACAAAACTTTTGTCAGATCTCTTCTTATTAGCAAAAATTTTCATCCTAGCTTGAGCTTGAGTGAGAGATTCCTTAAGAATATTGAGCAGTAGAAGGAAAAGCTAAGTGAGGAGCTTCATACCCATATAGTGCCTTGAATGGTGACTTTTTGATGCTTGAATGGAAACTTGAGTTGTACCACCATTCTGCAAGAGCTAGCCAGCTACTCCACTTCCTAAGTTGATGCCCAGTCATACATCTAAGATAGCTTTCAAGACAGGCATTCACTCTTTCTGTCTGACCATCAGATTGGGGATGATATGCAGTACTCATGCTCAAGTTGGTACCCAGAATTCTGAATAAATCTTGCCAAAAGTTACTGGTGAAGACTTTATCTCTGTCAGAAACAATGGATTCATGCAATTCATGGAGCTTGAAAATGTTGTTGAGAAATAATTTGGGTACACCAGCAGCAGTATAGGGGTGTTGCAGAGCAATGAAATGAGAATATTTAGTGAATCTATCTACCACCACTAAGATGATTGACTTATTTTCACTGTTGGGTAGTACTTCAATGAAATCCATGCTGATATGTTGCCAAGCTTGTTGTAGAATAAGTAGAGGAACTAAAAGTCCACCAGGATAGTTGTGCTCACCTTTATTCATCTGACAAACATCACAAGTGGTTACCAAATGTAAAATTTCTCTCTTCATACCAGGCCAAAAGAAATGAGCCTTAGCTCTGTTGTAAGTAGCTTGAATGCCAGAGTGGCCACCAACAGCTGAAGTGTGAATAAAAGAGGGAATGGTGCCCTTCACCTCATTGTTGCA
This sequence comes from Papaver nudicaule, assembly GCA_023529015.1. Lineage (NCBI taxonomy): Eukaryota > Viridiplantae > Streptophyta > Magnoliopsida > Ranunculales > Papaveraceae > Papaver > Papaver nudicaule. Next base: position 2,123 of record JAJJMA010276211.1, on the reverse strand, counting down.
GCTAATGTATAATCTGTTTTTGTACCTTATAACTTTCTCTTTGTAAGTGTAGTGCTCTAGAGAATCTGGCTTCACAAGTAACTGAGCAATCATATGTTGAGCCTTGTCATCACCACATAACTGAGAAGAATATCCTGCACCCAATTAGGCTTTGAGATAGATAAAGCATGGAGTGAAGCTTCTTGTAATGGCCTCCTAGATAGAGCATCTGCAACCTTATTTTCAGCTCCTTTTTGTATTGGATTTCATAATCATAACCCAATAATTTGACTAACCACTTTTGCTGCAACTCAGTTGTAATCTTCCGCTCTAAGAAGAATTTTATACTCTGATGATCTGTCTTAATGACAAAATGATGACCCAATAAATAGTGCCTCAATTTAGTAACTACAAACACAATGGCGTATAGTTCCTTCTCATAAGTAGACAATGCCAATGCTTTAGAGCCTAAGGCTTTGCTGAAGTAAGCAATTGGTATGCCATCTTGCATAAGTATAGCTCCAATCCCTGAATCACAAGTATCAGTCTCCGGTGTAAAGGGTTTAGAGAAGTCAGGTAGAACTAATACTGGTGTAGTTGAGATGGCTTTTTTCAGCTTCTTAAAAGTTAACTCATCTGTATCACTCCACTGGAATGAGTTCTTCTTGTGTAGACCAGTGAGAGGTTTGCTGATGATAAGACGAGGATACCGAGTACACCACCAATATTTTCGTTTAGTCCACCTATAAGTCAAACCTTGACTGGTTCCTGTAATCAAGAACTCAAGAAAAAGATCTCTTTCAGATCTGATTGATTCGCACAAGGGAGTCAATACAAGATTCCGAAAGACTATATCAACCAACCAAGTACGACTTTAATTATATAAGATGGCTCAAATATAATGCGGAAATAAAGTAAAGTACACACAAGATTTTGTTAACGAGGAAACTACAAACTCGTAGATAAACCCCGGGACCTAGTCCAGTTTTGAATACTCTTAAGAATTAAGCCGCCAACACACCTAATCTCAGACTTCGGACTAGCTGGTGCAGACAATATGACCCTAATACGACTATTAGTCACAAAGATTTCCCCTCAGTATTTCTACGCCCCCAACCACAACAAGGTGGTCACGCACATGTACTCCCTTACGCAAACAGACGTCCTTTACTGTCTTACGCAAGAGTTGCCTCACAGCCCGTCGCGAGGACTATCGCTACCCGACCTCCAATCGGACCATTACAACCTGTGGACAACAACCAAATAGCGGCAGGTCAAATCGCTAGATGATATCCTTGGTAACTTACAGATATTTCACCGAAGTCTTTTCACACCAAGAGCGAGGATATTGAGTTTACTTAGGCAATAAACACCTCGAGATATCGATCAAGGTTTCAAAACCTAAACTCCCGAAAGAGTAACCTTGTCGCCCTGTTGGAATCAAGTAGATAGCTGTACCAAGTACGATATGATATGACCGTGAAGAACAGTGTACCTTCAAAAGAACAAATCCATTAACAACGATCTTGATTCCACTCGATATCTATAGGTTAGGCATACAAACCGAAAGCGGCTTGCTGACAAATCCAGGTTAATAGATAAAGAGTATGTTCTAATCACAACGATCTTGAGTGGCCTTATTTCAGAAGAGAAGGACCTTAGAATAAACAAGATCGTTAGGTTTGATAGACGTGATAGAACAGAACACAAGTACAATACAAAGAAGACTAGTAAACATAAACTAGTTTCCCGTAAGAGGTACTTTTAGGCTTCTTGATCCCAAGAGAAGACTTACATGCAATTATAGACCGAGAGCAAAAGCTCAAAGGTAACTGAAAAGAAAAGCGGCAACACAAGCTAACAATTCCGAAGAAGAGCTTGGTTAGAGGGATAAAGCTTTTAGGAGAGATACCACTCCTATTTATATAGACTAAGGCTTTAGCTTTGAAATGAGGCAAAGATTAATTTCGGAAATTCCACAAAGCACATTTACATAATAGTTCCGAAATTCCCCATTTAGTCTCATAGCATTTAATGAGAACTAATACTCTAGCATTTTACATTTAAGAAAAATATATTCCATAAAGAAAATATATATTCGAAACATGTTTAGCCAAGAGCAATCAAAGCAAATAATATCTTAA
>JAJJMA010276209.1:0-17098 GCA_023529015.1 Papaver nudicaule | reverse complement strand
TCACACTTTACCCCTCAGATTCTCTTTATTGTTTTACACCTAAAACACCAGTTTGAACACCGCCCAGTACAAACTGACTACAAACACTAGCCTACTATAAGACTTCGGTCTGGGATGTAGCAGAGACCAACTCAAGCCCTCCAAGCGAATTGGCTACTGTCGCCTTCCTTACGTCTCTGGATCCCCCACAGATCGTCACGCACTTGATTCCCCTAGCTGACGTCCGTTACAGGCCTAGGAGTTGCTTTGACCGATGCCAAAGGCTTGTGTCAGCAATACTGGCTTTTCAACCAAACTGTTGACGTATGGTGTAACTGTCCTCTATCAGTTTACCATACACAAGATGACTTCCTTCGGATTGTTAGATCCAGGTCATACGGAAATCTACTTCTTGAATCGGGGCTAACACGCAAACCAAGTAAGCAATGCCCAATTCGAATCTACCTCAATTATACACGAAGAACCACTTAAGGAACTTATATAATTTGAGCCAACTAGGTCTTACAACACCGAGTGCAGCCGTGCGTTGCTACCTTTCCAACCTTGTTGAGTAACGTATCAGTTCTTGAATAACCGTATATCAGAAGAGACGGACTTTAGAATAGACAAGAACGTGATCAGGTTACCAAGGTTACAGGTTAATCTGATTTCAACCAAAGATGGTTTCAATCTCCTACCTGTGCTTCCCAACTCTCAAGAGAAGTCTTTATAGTCGTAGGGAGTTCCCAGAGGAGCTGCAACCTATAGAGGATGACTATACCACAACAAGCATTCACCGAAGTGAAAAGAGTTTACGCTACCTTCCCTAAGGACCTTCACGTATGCTTGATGCTTGCGGTATCTGTCCGTAGACACCTCTATTTATAGCACTCAATAAGATAGGTTGCTTTGGAATTAAGCAATCAATTACTTGTCCCACAAGTTAAGGAAACCCTAAACTTGCCAACCAAGTAATAGAGATTAATCTCAATTGGAATTCTTTTTAAGTTTCTCTGCCAAGTGTTTTGTTGGCTCAAAAACACTTCAAGATAGAAATCCAACAGACCAGAGATAATCTTATCTTATTGACTCATTGAGGATCGTTAGATGGAACACAAAATATATTCTGTTATTCACAAGTCCGTCTAAGAGATAAAGGAGTTTGAAATTTGACTCAGAGTGAAATTCTAAAAGAATATACACTAAATTCGACAACCAGTGAGATGACCACGTCAGGTTCACGTACTGGTACGTGAACAAAATAGACATCTCGAACTCAGGAGAATTCCCAAGTGTCTGGTACGCAAAACCGGTTCGGGAACCGTCTGCCTGTCAAATTTCGTCAAATATGGATTCCGCTGGAAGTATTGGGCTGAGCCAGAACTTAGACGTGAGAACGTCCTCAGCTGTGATCCATGGACTCTTTGCTCAAGAGTATTCCTTTAGATTCATCCATATCCAACTAACAGTTTGCAAGCAAACCATTGCAATGGACACATGGCGTCGAATCTATCTTATACATTCTTGTACTCACAGTATTTGTGGGATCAAACACTGGTCATGACACAAGGCCACGTTACACAAGAATACGATCTCAATCGCTATTATCACTACTAAAGTAGTCGACTATATTTCGAAAGAATAGAGAAAGTAGAATAAAAGAATATCCATAAAGTCATAACTCCTACTAACCTTTTATCGATGAAGAATAATTGATGTCTTCTTTGTCTTCACAGTCTTCGTCTTCAAGGTCTCTACTACTTTGTCTATATCCCATTTCCGAAATCTAAACTCTAGTAGGCTAAATCAAGAATTGAGTTTTGACACCTAAAACTGACAACTAGCTTGACATACCAACGCTAGTGGGTTTGACCGGACAATGCCCTAACACAATCTTCTCAAAACGCCTTTAGCCAAGTGACCTTAGGTAGTGAATGTCTTGATCCATAAAAAGGTTGTGCCAAAAGTAGATCAAGTAGACCATGCACAGGGTTCATATCGGGCCGGGTACGTGAACATGAAAGAGAAAAAGTGAACAGGAGTTCTGACGGCATGTTGAGTTCGCGTAGGGGTACGCGATCTAAAGAAAACTTCAAACGGAAGTTATACTTCGACAACCTTAATAACACATAGGGGTACGCGAACTTAACATGACAGGTTCGAGTTCAGGAAACTGAACGTGTAGAGATACGCGAACTCTGTTGTGTACTTTATTCAAACACTAATCGTTCCCACTTTAGTGCTAAATCATTGAAACATTATAGATTAACCACTGTGCCAAAACTCAAAGAACTATTCATTCATTCATTCATTCTTACGAGGATCAATATATACAACATCATCGACTAATAAATTGATAGAATTGGTAGATATGAAATCAAGGAAATCCTTTCTAACCTTTTGACGAGAGGACGATAAATATCAAGTGTGTAAGCTCTGGTCTTCAATCTTCAAATGGTCTTCGTCTCAATACATAATGTATCCTAGTTCGAGAATGATATTGTAGATTAAATCAAGGATTGTGTTTTGGCAACTAAACTTGACAACTGACTTATCATACCAACACTAATGGGTTTAACCGAGCTATGCTCTAACAATTCCCCCATTTTAAACTCCAACCACAATGTAATATTGATTTCTTGAATTCTTGAACTTCTTCAAAGTGTGATTGTGTGTTCCTGCAGTTGAAAATTCGAAACGACGATATAATACTCTAAGTACTACACATCTCAGTTCTAGGAGGACAAAGTCCTACAAGAGTTGTTATGATATTGAGTAGTTGTAGATGGTGGATTTTGAGCAACGGTAAAATAGGTCAAAATGGGATAAGCACACGAATCCATGAAAGGGAATATTCCACCAAGGTTCCCAATGTGAAGAATCATGCTAAGGCTAAAACCTGTGAGCCCGTCAAAAAGGTCAGATGATTGTGGGAAGAGGTCGAGTCCTATGGACCCTACCAGAACTGGTCATGCATCGGTGAAGGGTCCATGCGAGTAGGTCACGCGATGAGGCCATGCGAGCAGGAGGCCTCAAGATGAAGAGTCTGCCAGACGAGGAGGTCGCGTGGCGAGGAGGCTTCGAGGTCGCGTATGCGAGGAGGCCATCATACGAGAAGGTCATCAGGTTAAGAGGTCGCGCGATCAAGAGGGGCTGAATCTAGGGCGAGAGTCAGCCCACCGAAATTTGGTAGCCCCATAAACCGAGCAGGCCTAATATACTCGTTCAGATGGAAGACTAAGATCCCTGGACTAGTTAAATTACTTACGACCAAGGCACGATGTGCACGTACCACCCTATCCCCATCCACTAGTCTATTCTAAGTGCAATCCTCAATTGAATGACGATGTTTATTCAGTTACTTATAATATATTATATCGAAAAGGATGAGATTGCGCTTATCAACGAATCTACACCAGGTGGATGAGACTCACCAACAAGCCTACAATAGACGGACGGGATTGAGCTCATCGACAAGTCTAAATCAGACGGATAAGAATGAGCTTATCGACAAGTCCATATTTAGTGGCACTGATGTTTATCCTTTATTCACATACTGGCCCTATGTGAATGACGAGGTGTGTTCTTGGGAACCCTAGTCAACCTAAACGGATGAGATTGAGCTCATCCACAAGTTGACCCTGACGGATGAGATTAAGCTCATCAACCTCATCCACAAGTCGACCCTGACGGATGAGATTAAGCTCATCAACGAGCCACACCTGAATAGATGAGTCCGTACTCATCCACAAGTCCACACATACTGACGGGATTAAGCTCACTAGCAAGTACACACCAAGAGCAGACAAGCTAGCAAGTGTCGGTAAGCTCACACAATGGACGAATGAACGTGTTCATTGACAAGTCTGCTCTTAGGGGTGAGTGTTCCCAACGAGTAACTAGCCACATGGTTTGTGGGACCCGCTAGTGCACTTACGACATGCAAAACCTGCCACAAGCTCACTAAGGGGCACGCCGTCTAAGTCTTATATACTCTAGCCACAAGCTCATCAAAGGGGCACGCTAGGCAACCACCTAATGCACGAACTAGTCACATGCTCATCAAGGGGCCCACTAGTTAACTAATTAACACTTGGTCTAGGGTTTACTTCAGTCTCAACTCGACTACCTTCATGCATCCACACTAGACTTACACCTGGAGAAGACTAATCCTTCAACAGTCCAAAGAAGGTATTCCCTGATAATCGTCGAAAATATGATATCTAAACAAACTAGTTGATAAGACTTATCCTAGTTGCTCCACAAGACTATCTGGTCAATTTCAAGTCTTATCTCTCCGTTAAGATAGCAAGTCACATGTTCAAAGACTAGGCTAGTCAATGATACGAATCAACATTCATCACCGTCTGTTTGGTCAAAGTGGTGACCACCTCGTATGGACGGCTCGACTCAGGGGGACATCATCAACATGGTGTGTGACCACTCTACGACCATGTGCAACCAAATACGACTATTATTCAAAGTCAACTCGACTAGAACCAGTCATTGCCACAACGACATGACACATACATGAATGACAAGTTCGTCGCAATGGGGGGATATACTCAAGGGTTATGGTTTGTCGGTCTACGACAAAATAACGAAGAACTCGTATACCAAAGTTTGGCTATTATCAAGGAAAACGATGAAATTCCTGGTCTTTCTATGTTCAACGAAGAGATGGCTATATCTTTGCAACTCCAGATAACCTTATCCTCCGCATTAATTACGGATCAGGTATAACTTCGTTACTATAAATAGCTACCTCTATTCACACTTTCGGCAACAACTTTCGCATTCAGAATACACAGTATTTCTCTGTCGATTTCTCTGAGAAATTACCATCTTTTTGAAGAAAGTGAATAGAGAAGCTACGCATAGTTCAGAAACACCATACCAGATGCGATTCAACCACCATTGAATTACATCTGCTCCGTCTTTTTTTCCTCTGTTTCCCTCCCTTAAACCAACCCATATCCTTTCAATGCGACTGAAGCAATGCTAGAACGGTCAATGTGCTTGATTTAGGCTGTCGATGTTCAAACTTGACCTTCCGTACCCACATCATACATCTCACACATATGCCAAAATAGTAGTATATAATGCTTGTAAGCATATTGCACCAATGATTGAAGAGATACTACACGATATAAGATATGTTCCCCCCTTAATCAATCACACTCTTTCGTTAGGAATCGACAAAACACATCAGATTTTACTCCTCCTATGACAATGCCCAAAAATATTTCTCCCCCTAAGTCATATGTCGTAGTAGTGAAACTACTAAGAATTCTCCCCTTTTTTTTTCATAAAATAACGACAAAGGTAAAGGAATAAGATCGTCGCACACAACGTAAAGAGAGATACACAAAGTAAACATACTCACAGGTAAACATATACCCGTTTCGAGATATAAAAGGCGCAATTATCTCGCATATCCAACACCTGCACACCCCAAAAAGATATTACCATTAAGCACAAGTTCATTAAGAACTCTCCCCCCATTATATGTCCTTCTCGAAAGAATAACACATGCAACCTTCCCAAGTAAGTTTTTTTAAGAAAACTCTTGGGTTATTTCAGCAATTTTACAAGTAAAACTGCATTATGTTCTTCATCCCTAGCCAGTTACGAACAATGGAATTCAAAGCTTGACCATTCATATTTTCTAGTTAATCCAAACATAAAATTACGAAAAATCATACTCTTAGAAAAACATATGATTTCTCTTATTAGCCAGTTACGAACGTAAGAGTTAAAAGCAGAACGTATTATCCTTTTCAGTTACGATCTTTAGAGTCCAAAATTGTAACTTATGAGAAACCTCATTATCAAAATCGTCTCCTCTTAGCCATAAGAGTCAGAAGCATGGATTTTGACTATTCTATCATGAAATTCTTTACCCAAAGGTTGTGATGGCTAAGAAAGAAATTTCATGGAACGTAATACATTCACAAGAATAATCAATAAGGATTAAGTACTGGGATCATAATCAAGATTTAGTTAAATAAATTCTATTAATTGATGAAAAGAAAACATGGAAGTGGTGTAAGCATATAAAGCTTAAATAAAAAAGATAACTACTTCTAGCATAGTGATTAACCGAAACCCTAACGAAAAGAAAAATTCTTTTAGTAACAGGAGTTAACTATACTAAAGAACACATAAGGTATTCGAACTTAATTATCAGCATCATTATCATCTTCACTAGGTTCGCTTGAGATGTTACCATCATCATCTTTATTGAACACATAATGAACAAGATTAACATCATCATCGGAAGAAACTTCTTCAAGAAGATTATTTAGATCATATTTCAGAGTAGCAATTTCATCAGATAGTTCTTGAATTTTGACTATCAGAGATTCAATGTTGTTCACAATACCAACAGGTTGAACCTTAAATACTTCAATATCCTGTAGAAGTTGTAAACAATTTCTGCAAAGATCATCGTGTCACCTTCCACATCTTGATGATTATAAGAAAAGTTGCAATTTTTTGTAGATTACAGTCCTTGAGATTCAAGGATTTCAACTACATCTTCATTGACAACATTTCTATGTTCCACTGTTGAGTTCGGGAACATTTCGCTTAAACATAAGAACGCGTATGGGTACGCGAACTCTGTTGGGTACTTTTTTAAAAAATAACCCTGCACACTTTAGTTCCAAATCATTGAAATACTATGGATTAACCAATGTTCCTAAACTCAAAGAAATATTCTTTCATTCCTTCTTACGGGGATCAATATATACATCATTATCGACTATTAAATTGATAGAATTGGTAGATACGAAACACGGAAATCCTTTCTAACCTTTTGACAAGGGGACGATAAATATCAACTGTGTAATCTCCGGTCTTCAATCTTCAAATGAGCTTCGTCTCAATACATAGCTATCCTAGTCCGAGAATGATATTGTAGACCAAATCAAGGATTTTGTTTTGGCAACTAAACTTGACAACTGACTTGACATACCAACGCCGGTGGGTTCAACCGAGCTATGCACTAACAGACGGGCAAGTGGTGTTCGCTATTTTTCTCTCATGTAAATTCCTTCATTTTTATAATTTCAAATCACACTTTATATTACTTTCTCATTTTAAGTTCTTCTAGTTTTTATTCTTACCTATCTGATGAATTTATTGAAAAGCCTAAAAAAAAAAATCAAAAAAAAATCAAAGTGGTATCCCTACACCGACTCCAAAACAATAAACAATTGAAGGCAGAATCAGAAAGAGTATAATAATATACAAGTGTTGTCTGGTCCACAACTTATTGAAACCATGTTGAAAAGACGAGGGTACCGAGTACACCACCAATCTTTTATTTTAGTCCACCTGTAAGTCAAACCTTGAACGGTTCCTGTAATCAAGAACTCAAGAACAAGATCTCTTTCGTCACTGATTGATTCACACAAGGGAGTCAATACAAGATCCGAAAGGCTATGTCAACAACCAAGTGCGATACTTTAATTATAAATTGTAAGTCAAATATAATGCGGAAATAAAGTAAAGTACACACAAGAATTTCGTTAACGAAGAAACTACAAACTCGTAGAAAAAACCCGGGACCTAGTCCAGTTTGAATACTCTTAAGAATTAAGCCGCCAACACACCTACTCTCAGACTTCGGACTAGCTGGTGCAGACAATGACCCTAATACGACCATTAGTCACAAAGATTTCCCCTCAATATTCCTACGCCTCCAACCATATCAAGGTGGTCACGCACATGTACTACCTTACGCAAACAGACGTTCTTTACTGTCTTACGCAAGAGTTGCTCCACAGCCCGTCGTGAAGACTATCGCTACCCGACCTCCAATCGGACGACTACAACCTTATGGACAACAATCAAACAACGGCAGGTCAAATCGCTAGATGATATCCTTGGAAACTAACAGATATTTCACCGAAGTCATTTTACACCAAGAGCGAGGATATTTAAGTTTACTTGGTAATAAAACCCTCGAGATATCGATCAAGGTTTCAAAACCAAAACTCCCGAAAGAGTAACCTTGTCGTCCCAGTTGGAATCAAGCAAATAGCTAGATGCAGTACAATATGATATGACCGTGAAGAACAGTGTACCTGCAATAATAAATCCAATAACTGCCATCTTGATTCCACTCAATATCTATAGTTTAGGCACACAAACCGAAAGCAGCTTGCTGACAAATCCAGGTTAATATATAAAGAGTATGTTCTAATCACAACGATCTTGAGTGGCCTTATTGCAGAAGAGAATGACCATGGAATAAACGAGATAGCAAGGCTTATAGACGTGATAGAACAGAACACTAGTACAATACAAAGAAGACTAGTAAACATAAACTTTTTTCTCGTAAGAGGTACTTCTAGGCTTCTAGATCCCCAAGAGAAGACTTGCACTAATCCAGACCGAAAGCAAAAGCTTATAGGTAACTGAAAGAAAAGTGAATAAACACAAGCTTACAATTCCGAAGAAGAGCTTGGTAGAGGGATAAAGCTTTCAGGAGAGATACCACTCCTATTTATATTGACTAAGGTTTTAGCTTTGAAATTTTTGGAAATTCATTAAAGCACATTTCCACATTTAGTTCCAAAATTTCTCACATAGACTCATAGCATTTACCGAGATCTATTACTATGGCATTTTACATTAAGAAAAAATATATTTCAATAAATGAAAAATATAATTCAATAAATGTTTGGCCAAATGCATTCAAAGCAAATAATACTAAAAAGGTATATTTGGATATTTTATTAATTCGAAATATAGTGCTTACCAAATATGCTCCCTGGGAAAGAGCTCATTTCGAAAATGTGTCCTTTAGTTTCGAAAATCTCCTTAAGGTATTATTTCTTCCAAATGTCGTCATCAACTTTGATAATGTCGACATCACTTCCTAGGCTTTGCTGGACGGGCCAGAACGATCATATGTGGAAGTGGGATCTGGTCCAATGTGGTTCAACGTTCCGCATAAACGTATCATTACATACGTGGACAAGCCTTGTGTGTTAAACTTAATTGAACACGTAGGTCAATGGACATTCTGAATCATACAAAAGGATATACCAATGAAAGTACGGTGTATGATTCTTCGAGTAATTGCAAATTGTCGAATCTCCTGAATTCTCGATTCCAATATAGATGATCATGTTAATGATATCCAAGAATTCAAATCAAAACAACAAATGATAAATCAAATGAATATTTGAACAAGTAGTATATCCATTCTAAGATCTAATCACGTACGGTATTGATCAGAAATCATGTGTCTACTAACTAGAGCGACGAACCATATTTCTGACTATGACTCAAACCAACTTAGTTGTACATTGAAGACGAACGAATTCAAACTTCAAACTGAGAATATCAAACTCATTAATTCGTTGAAGCACAAATCAAAATGGTAGAGTTTGAACTTCGAAAATACGCATTCTGAGATAACCATTTTTAGGTTTCGAAATCTACATATTGTTTGGCAGAAACCAAATTAAGGTTTCAGATCCTAAAGTTCATATATGACTAGAACTAAATTTAGGTTCCCAAATCAAGATTCCATATAGCTAAACCAAATTAAGGTTTCGAACTTTAGATTTTGTTTTAACAAAACCTTGGTTAAGGTTTCGAAACAAGAAACACATATTAATCTCGTCACAAATGTTTGGTGTCGAACTTGAGAGTCCATGTGGTCAAGAGACGTTTCAGCATCACACTTTTTTGTCCTTGACGCATAGGTTTATTTCCCGGTTCACATAAACCTTTAGGAAACCCCTGGGTCTTTTCGACCTTTTAGAACTCACATGGTCAAGACACATTGGTTTCGATTTTCAAGTCACTCTTAGCCAGCAAACATCGTTTCGAACTCAAGTTCTCTCATTGGTCACAACATTTCGGACCGAATAACTTATGGATACAAAAACCAGATTATGGTTTCGAAATCAAAGTTAAGTTTTACTAAAACCTACATTGAGGCTTCGAACTCTGAAAGGCCATAAGATGAGATAACATGAATATGGTTTTGAAATCTAAAGTATGATATGGCATTCTAGATTTTCATATGTAGAGAATCAAATAATGATTCAGAACTGCAGTAATCAGAGCCAAACCATGACGTAGTATTCGAACTCAGAACAACAGTATATCGAGTCTACACAGCATAAGTGTGAGTCACGATCTCAACTACATTTAGCACATACAAGTAGGTACTAATCAATCCGACAGAGTCAGACAAGGCAAGTCGAGACACAATACTGTGATGGAATGAATATCGTAATACTAACGAGACAACATCACAACTGCTATATTCATCTCGCAGGTTTTAGGAAAAAACTTATATCACTTAGAGACGGAGAAGAAAAGAAAGCTCTAAGCAATATGGAACGTCATAACTACAACAACAATACCGCGCGGTAAAGTGGAGTTATATCTTAAGACACACTGATCACAAGTGATCCAGTCATAACGTAAAGCTCAAGCATTAAGTTATGTTTTTGTCTTTTGCAGCACAAGTGTAAAAGATAATGGAATCGCGTTATTTAGATTCACTAACCTCTTGAATGTGAAGCCATATGTCTTTGTTTGATCTCCAGTCTTCTTCAACTCTTCAAATAGTGATTCTAAATCCTACCAAAATCTTTCACAACCTGAAGCTAACTTAATGATGACCTTACCTAATGTGTGTTGTTTAGCGGTCAAGTTTTGATCACTAAAGTTGAAAAACTAAGCTTGACATACCAACACTTAGTGATGTTGACCGAACCATGCTCTAACACATGTATCCTGCCAAGCTGAGCGTTTTTAAAACTCAAGGTTACGAGGTGGTATGTAAGAATTAATGAAGTATGTAATGTTCTTACAGCTCCGGCATGACAAAGAGTTGACTGATATATATCATTGGCATGAGTTCTACGGGCTACAACCCATGAGGCACAACAACACATGTGTGAAAATTTTGGTAGAAATGTGGTGGCCTACGATGCACATATTTCATTCCATAGACTTTGAGATTGACAAGTTTGATTTTATTTGGATTTAATTGATGCATATATATATATATATATATTTTAAAATTGGTTTAGGTAGAAATTTCACACCCTAAACAAGATAATTAAACGATGCAATGATTGTTACAGGAATTACTCCCCTTGATTTTGGGTTTCTTTGAGCAATATTATGTGTTGTGGGTGATGCAGTTCCATTCGTCCAAATGAGTGGTCTAATGGAAATGACATAAGTATTTTTCAAATTTTATTACAAGTATGCTGTTGTTTTTAGAAGAGACCATAAAACGTTGAAAGGTGGTGGAATATATTGTTCAGCTTTGAAATCATTTAAAAGAGTACCAATCACTACGCCAAAACGACCCTTGTGCAACGGATATATCCGTTCCACAGAATTTGTGCCACGGTTATTTCCGTTTCAAAAACGGCGTTGCACAATTAACTTGTGCCACGGATATCCGTGGCACAATATATTTTCTTCTGTTGCACAGAGCTAATTTGAGCCACGGTTATTTTATTTTGAGCAACGAATATATCTGTTGCAAAATATGTAATATGAATTAAAAAAATAATAACAAAATTTGTATTACAAAATTTGTGATTTCAAAATTCCTGTAATACAAATAATATAGACCCTGACTTGATAATATTCCACATTGTTACTGATCATCACATCATTTTACAACATTCCAAAAGTAGTTTGAATATACACACAATGAAATCGACAATGTTCAATCCAAAACATAAGCAAATGGCTAGAAAGCCGCGGAAGATAAAGGAGAGCAACCGTTGTTTGATGCCATTCAGAAAAGAACCACCTTGTATATGGTTGCTAGAATTCTGACCTATGTTGATCCTTCCTGCAAGTTATGCAGAGGACACAATGGGACTTTCACTCACTTGTTTATTAATTGTTGTTATACCAACGAAGTGTGGCAAATTGTTCATTTCAATCATGAGATGATAGAAAACCAAAACTGACTATCATGAGTGGATGAATAGCTTGTTCAAAGATAAAAGGAAGACAACTATGTTTCTAAAATGGGATGACTACATATGGCAAACGCAAAGGATTGTAACTTTCACATTCAAACATAAAAATATACTACCTTGCTAATTTGATAAGAATATGGACTTACTAACCTGAGGTTATGTCGGCATTAATATTTGATGGAGAATGACCTACCACTTCACACATCAAGGGCTCCAATGAAGTGAAGAGCGTCCGAAAGGCATTTTTCAAAGTACTTCTAATACCACACTACAAAATGAAAAGAAGAAGATCAGCACAGTCAAGTAACTATCACCTACATTAAAATTACCAGACAACTGGTTTTCTTACTTAACTTACAAGCATTGCACAAGTTGAACAATACAAGCCAGATACAAAGTTCCATAGAAAGACATGTTGCGATTAGTTGTCTATTTTCCACCATAAAGAACAACCTGTAACATGCAAAGGGAACAAGGAAAAAGACATAGGGGAAGGCAGACTAGTACTAACCTTCTCCCTTAAGATAAGAAGATGTTTGATAATTATGAGATTTTGATTATAAACTTAAGTCGATTCAGGAGAACCGCAGCCGTAGGGGTTCTTGCTAGCCCAGTTCTATTGGCTTTACCACGACATGGGCATAAGTCACTTGGAAGACCCAAACCATCGTTATCCCTGCCAATAAAATGAAATAAAGTTAGCAAATAAAGCCAATAATACCAGATCCTCCTGTTACTAGAACATGAGTTACCCCTGGTCCATGGCGCGAGAACTGGACAAGTCGTGGGGAGAAGAAAATGTTGAATAAACATTTATCATCCCCTCTCCTTTCAGAGTTAGACCATATGGCATTGTAAAAATATCATCTTCCCTAAAAACAAAATACATGAAACCACATTCCTTACAAGATACCCTGTATCATATAACATCGTAAACAAAGAATTGTGTAATAAGACCAGAAATAAAAGAGTCATGGTCATATGATCCTAAACCAGATACTGAATTCGAAGAGTTTCTTAATCCGATGTTTGGTTGTCCACTTGTTTGAACCTAGTGAAAAGGTGAAAGTGAGCAACAATCTATAACCTTTCATAAATGGAACTCCATGTCACTTCAGTACACCAATAAATAAACGACAACACAGACCTGTGGCTGATATGGCGAATGAGAAGATGGAAACAGATCAGAGCCATGTAACTGAATTGATACTCCACTCCAAGTTTATGTGTCATGTGCGCTTAAGTATAACCTCCTCAAGTTTGTGTTCTGTAACACCAGATGTTGATCCCTGAAGCACATGCATCAACAGAAAAGGCAAGCAAAAATTTCTCGATCAACCATAGCACTCAATAGATTTCAAAAGATAAATTTCAAAGCTCAGTAAGCACATTTACGTAAGCAAGAACCACCATTTGTTTCATGCCCAATGCTTCCTTTGTCTCACCCTCTGTAACAAGGCTATCTTTAAATGGTACTTCCTGGTCACAATAATACAGATAGTACAGTAAACAAGAGAACTTAAAAGTCTCCAGCAACAAGTCTCTTGGCACTAACAAAGACACTCTACCCCGTCGTTAGAAGGTGCCATTTAGGTTGTCCTGTTTGGTTGATGAGGTACACAACTAGGCAACTTTCTCTTTATCATACACAACTAGGCATACAATTGTTACAAGTTCACTGATTACCGTTCTATTTCATAGTTTTTGTTCAATCCCAAAACAAACCCAGTACCAGAAATTCGTTAAATTTCATTACCTAATAAACCAGATCCAACCAAAATTAGAAAAAACCTATGGAAAAGTAGTCAAAATCAGTATTGGACCATACAAAAGCTAAATCAATTTAAAAAACTCAAACCCTTAAATTATAACACCGTAAAATCGAAACAAAAACATACCCACGAGAAAATTAAAAATCAAATTTTTAGGGTTTACAAAATCAAAGAACTTTTGATTTTTGTAAAAGGGATTTTTCATATCTTCCAGGATATGTTCTTCAATCATCTTCTAGGATTACTTCAATCTTATTCTACGAAAAACCAAAGGAAGATTAGAAACCAAATTTCTAGGGTTTTGAAAATTAAATTTCTAGGGTTCTTTATTTCTGAAAACGAGTTTTTGATACCTTTAATTTGTTCTTATACTTCTCGCTTCGGATTGTTATGATGATTCATCACCTTTTCTCATCGAATCACAGCAGACCTCCAAGAACTTCAATAAGGTAATTAGTTTCTGGATCTTGGTAGTTAGGGTTAGATAAGGTATGGTGGTGGTGGTGCTTGGTTAGTTTCTGGATTTGCAGTATCAGAAACTCGCTCGAGACGAGGAGGAAGAAGAATGTTGGGATACCAACACCACTCGGTCTAGTTATTTTAGGAATACGTTTATATTTCCTATTTAAAGTATTTGCTTAGGAGTCAAGTTATATGTTCTCTATATATTCATAGATTGTTCTAGGGTATAATTATCTAATAATCAATACAAACCACTTTATTTATATCTTGTTCATAAAAGAGGTGGCTAATTCCCAATTAAAAGGATTATCTCATTAGGGTTCTACTTATCGGTGTCGGATCCTAACATCTGGATCAGAGCAGTTCGATCTGAGACCAGTTTTTACTCCATTTTTTTTTTCTCCCTTATCACATCTTCCGCTACTTCATCATATCAATTCCATTCTTTTCTACCGTATCTATAAAAAAAAAAATTGCTGCAATATATATTTTGAAGATGACTTGTGTATTGCAAGAATCGCGTACAAAACCTAAGAAGGATATAGATACTATTGCTGACAGTATTACATCCAGTTTTGCTAATCTTGCATTAATTCTTCGCCCGGAACCTGCTTTCGATACAAACAATGGTGCGACTGGTGTTGGCTCTATCTTAGGAGCGGAAACAACTAATCCGAGGTTCCCTAATTTACAGTTCCCTATATTTACTGAAGATTATCCGGAATTCTGGATTATTCGCGTGGAAGCATACTGTCATAGTCCAAAATATGAAGGCATAAGTAAATTTGTTTTGGACAGCCCTTATCAAAGTGGAAGGATTGGTTTTAACGTACTTTCTTTTTTAGCCGTTACTTTATGTGGTGGGTTTGACGCGTGTCTTCATCCCAGTGGAGTTGGTCGTTGTTGCAACTAGTATTTAGTCCTCTTTTTCTCTTCTGTTTTAGCATGATTATTGTATGAACTCTATCCTTACGTTTATCACTGCCACCGGAGCAGATTACGACGATATATGACGTTTATTTCATTTACGATTACGTTTGCAGATCTAATTTGTACTAAGAACAGTACAATTGGTATCATTAGTCACTTACATCCATGGGAGGTTCAGGAATTTCAAATCAGGATTTGCATAACAAAACAAAGGATCAAGTAACTCCTGATTCTGATAAAGATTTACGATGGGACGATTTCTTGAAAGAAATTGACGACACCTTAGATCAGAAGCTTGATGAGAAGCTCGAGAAATTCTCTTTACAACAACAAGTTTGTACGAGGCAAATTTGTGAAGATTTATTCGCCAAACAATTATCAGAAGAGCTTCATCTTCAATCTAAACAACAGGAAGAGAACCTGAATAGGAAGATTTTTGAGCTAATTAAAATTCTCAAACCAGATTCGAGACCCAATGGCTCTGGTGCTAGTACTTCCTATCTTATTTCAAATGAGGTTCCAGTTCAATTCGGTTCTGTGGGAAGAGACCAAAATTCCTCTCAGTTTTCGAGACTCGATTTTCCTCGATTTGATGGTGATAATCCTCGCGGTTGGATCCAGAAATGTGAACGTTATTTTCAACTCCGACGGACTGACGAATTACAGAAGGTAATTGTGGCTTCTCTTTATTTAGATGGTAAGGTTGATAAATGGTTTAATAATTTCCGTGTAGGCCGTGATATTATCCCTTGGAATGAATTTGCTACTGCTATTTGTTCTCGTTTTGAGAATCCAGCTGACGAGAATTTTATTGGTAATTTAACAAATTGAGTCAAATTACTTCTGTGGATGCTTATTTTGAAGAATTTGAAGCTCTGAAAGCTTTAATGTGAGCCGCAAATCCGTCCTTATCTGAACATTATTTCATTATGAGCTTTATTAGTGGTTTGAAGGAGGAAATTAGAAAATCCATTGAAATGTTTAATCCTACTTCTCTTATGAGAGCTTTTTCTTTGGCTAAATTGCAAGAACAAAACCTTGCTCTTCAGCAAAGAGCTAATAAATTTACTTCAAAATCTGCTACTAGTCCTTTTACTTCACCCAAATCTACATTTCCTTCCCACTTTTCACCTAAACCTCTCTCCACTATTCCCCAATCCTCCTTTACACCAAAGCCTTTTCATACACCTTCACATACACCTGCATCAGTCACCTCTTCAAATATACCCATTGTAAATATTAGCCATGATCAAATGTTGGCCAGAAAAGCCAAAAGTCTGTGTTATCATTGTGATGAACCTTATGTGAGAGGCCACAAATGTAAAACCAAACAAATATTCATGGTTTGTGGAGAGGAGTTACCAATGGAAGAGGACAACTCCACTTGTGAGACTTTTCCAGAAGAAGTTAGTACCCCTATAGAATCAGATATGTCAATTTCTCTTCATGCTTTGACTGGAAATTCTTCTGGGGAAACTATTAGGATTCCTGGAATCCTCCATGACAAAGCTATTTCAGTACTAATTGATACTGGCAGTACCCACAGTTTCATTGATTGTGAATTAGCCAAAGCTCTCAGATGTAACATCCAGTATACTCATCATCTTTTGGTCACTGTTGCAAATGGAGAAAAAACTGTGAGTACTGGATTTTGTTCTCAACTTAAATGGAGCATGCATAATTACTCTTTCTCTGGTGATTTGTGACTACTACCATTGGGAGGTTGTGATATTGTCCTAGGAGATGATTGGTTGAAGCAGCTGGGTGACATTGTTTTCAATTTATCTAAATTAAGCATCTCATTTTGGCATGGAGGTAAACAAATCACTCTGACAGGTAATCAACCTCAACCATCTATGTTACAAATGAGAGGTACTGTTGTTGTTGATTTTTTCAAAAAGCACACTCATGGCATTGTTGGTCATCTTTTTTATATCTCTTCTGAAGAACCACCATCCCCTACTGTACCTC
>JAJJMA010276198.1:1196-15499 GCA_023529015.1 Papaver nudicaule | reverse complement strand
AAGACTAGAAGCAGAATGTCATCCAGCAACACTTTCACATGACTAGGCGATAATCATTCTAACTGGAACACCTTCCTCATATGATCTTCTCTGCTTTCTGTTGGTCCAGGCTGTTCTCATTCTCACAGAACACTTTCCAGTCCTCTTCTTTAATATTTGGAGGAACAAATAAAAGCCTTTCTTCATGTGTAGAATGTTTTTCTCCAATGATATCTGCTATAAAAGCCTGGTAAGTTTGCACCTGTAGTTCTCTCCAGACATCTTCCTTATACTTGCGTGGCACATGTTTCCAGGTTTTGTAGGAGATAGGGACTTGAGTACGAACCAAGTGGCCACTGTCCATTAGAGTTGAATTGGAAAATATGGGTAGTCTGTTTTCATCGACCTCCACTGGAGCCATAATTACCTGTAATTAAGAGGGAGGAAGACATAAGCACATTGCAGACTCAAAAACCTTGAACAAGTTACTATACTAGTTAAGATGCAGACTCCATCAGTTTAAGATGATATACAAGTTACTCTATTCTATAGATGGCTTAATTTTTCATTCATTGGATACCAAATCCTCAACACTCAACATCTATATTAATATATCTCCGCATAACTAAAACTAAGATAACATCCTCGGGACAAGTTATGTACAATATTGAAGTCGGTCTTTATTATGTTCCTCACTACAAGTTTAAGTGGCTAGCACATAGCTAAAGCTTACTATACAGAAAATAGCTAAGACTCTAATCAACAATCAATAGATGGTTGTAACCCAACAACTATAGAGACGGTTCTGCCATTTCTTTAAATACCCAAACACCCAAATCGTATTTCAACAACACATCAAATGTTGTGATACCCAAACACCCAAATCATAAAATTAAACAAATAACTAACATAATTTCAGTTTCATATACCCATCAGATGAATCTTAAAATAAGCAAAACTAAACCTAATTTCAATTTCATAGAACCAACACACGAATCAAAATTAGGCAAATACCCAAATCATAATTTAAGATTCAGATTCATACTTACAGCAGCAGAAGAACCCTAATTTGACAACAACAACAGTACCTACACAAAGAAAAGAAACCATCAGTCTTCTCTTTAAAAACAAACTTACGCGATAAACTGAAACCGAAACCTTAACTTTAAGAAACAAACTTACAACAACAGATGAACTCTAATTTCTCTAAGGTAACAACAACAACAACAACAATTTAAAAACAAACTTACACGATAAACTGAAACGAAATCTGAAACCCTAACTTTAAAAAACAAACTTACAACAGCAGATGAACCCTAATTTCTATAAGGTAACAACAACAACAACAGCAGTTTAACTTCTCTAATCTTCTCTTCTCGCAGCAGATGAACCCTAATTTCACTTTTAAAAACAGCAGCAACAACAACCCTAGTTTTCGCACTATTTCGCAGCAGTAGAGAAGCAAGAGAAAGAAAAAAAAAATAGAATGAAAAACCTAAGTGAGTTTCCTCTCTTATTACCCTCGATAATTCTTTTTGGGTTCAATAAATCCCAAAGCTAAAACTGAGGGGTGAAGAAATAACAAAAAGTGTAGCCCTGCACACACACGGTTCACACACTTGGACCCCAACTGTTGCCAAGTAGCAACATAATTCCAACTGTTGCGTAGATAGGAACACTAGCTTAGCCGGTGCGTATTTTTAGCAACATACAATACACAGTTGCGAATGCGCAACTGCACCATTACCGTTGCGAAATTTTGTTTCTAATCGCTGAATATGGTGTAGTGTAAAGGATGTCTAAATAGGTAAGAAAAGTCTAAGTTACCCTTACAGATTTAGGATTAGATTAAAATACCCCTAAATCTTAATTAATAACCCTAGTTTTATAACCCTAATCCTAAAACAAAAACAAAATTTGATTTTCGAGAATCCACAGCAGCAGAAATTGAAATTGAAAGAGAAAATGCAGCCGAAATTCAGGCGTCCACTGATTTAGCATCTAATCAGTCACAATATGCGTATTAGGTACTAATTCTGAACACAACCCATGTTTTCAATCATGTTTTTCTTGCTTGTATATGTTAGATTATCGATTTGGGTTTGTTTTTTTTTCGCCTCAGTCGATTTTTACGGTTTGGTTTTCATAGAAAACCGCGGCGTAAAACCATTTTACGCCTATCTATTCATCAGTGTCCTAGGCGTAAAAAAATTACGCCTTAGTATCATACCGTAACAAAAGCCCTAGTTTTGCCCTTTACGGCTTGGAAACCAAGGCGTAGAAAAAAAAGGCATGTGCTCACAAAATATTGCACCGTAAATACACCAACCAAACCGTAAAAAAAGATATAAGGCGTAAAACTCAAAATTGAAGCGTAAAGTCCAGTTTTACGCCTCATAAACTGGGACGTATATTGTGCATTTAATATTTACATGCAACTTACGTCTCAATGACAGGTTGTCGTCCTA
Organism: Papaver nudicaule; assembly: GCA_023529015.1. Classification (NCBI taxonomy): domain Eukaryota; kingdom Viridiplantae; phylum Streptophyta; class Magnoliopsida; order Ranunculales; family Papaveraceae; genus Papaver; species Papaver nudicaule. The sequence continues at coordinate 13,052 of JAJJMA010276198.1, read as the reverse complement.
GGCGTAAATTGAGTGTATGGATCAGTTCCCCAAATTCCACTTTTTACGCCTCAATTGGGAAGAATCTTGAGGCGTAAATTTGTTTTACGCCTCAATTCCAAGGTCAAACCAGACCGTAAACAGAGCCGCCCAACTCACAAAAATCACAAAAATCTACGTACTAAAGATGATTACATGCAACAATATTACAAGCAAAGGTATACCTGGGTGTTAGAAGCTAGTTACTAGAAATCGGTGTTTGAATCACTCATTTTGGTTGAGTGATTCAAAACTTAGAGATTTTTGAAGAAAAAAGTTCGAGTTTTTTTTTCCTCTCCTTCTTTCTCTCCCAATCAACTCTAAAACAAAATAAATTTCTCTCTCCAACATTTTTATTACCTTAACTATATAGATTATGATATCATGATTACCACTAATCTAATGATAATCAAACACTAACAAAACTTAATTTAAAGGGTAAAATTGTCCATTTTATAAGGGGTTTTTGGTTTTGGGTTTTGATGACCCTATTTTGTTTCGGTTTGAAGTGCCAACAAAATTCTTGCAGTGCCAAAAACAGCACATAAAAAAAAATCATTTTCGATCTCGATTACATACAGTAGAAACTCTTTACATTAATACTCGATAAGTCAATAATCTCTCTAAAATAATAGAATACGGTGATCCCAGCTAGGCTTGCACAAGCTAAAATACGGTGGTCAAAACCAATTAATCGTATTTTTTTTTATCATAACTAAAGTTCTGATTTTATTTGATTTTGGGTAATATGGTACTGGTATATTAATGTTTCTGATTTTTTGTTTTTGTTTTGAAGGTTAATGTTTCTGATTGTTGACACAGACAAGAGAAGGAATCAGAAAAGGGAGACGATTAGATTGTTGACACAGACAAGAGAAGGAGACGATTATGTTCAACGTCAGTTTCTTTAGCGAGAATAGGCAATCGATTATATGTTATTGATGTTTGTAATAAATGGATTTGGATCGGTAATTTCTGAAATTAGGGTTCTTCAATTAGGATTGAGAACAGGGTCTCTAATTTAAATATTGGGCACGTGATTTCAAGTGACTAACCTGCTGAGTAATTTAAATAACTGAGTCAACACGAGTCAACGTGGGTCAACGTTTATTTCAAGTACCAAAAGCTAAGTTGGACAAATGTTAGACCAAACGCAAATTTCGAACAAAATGTTAGCACCAAACACCAATTAACCCAAATTAATAATCTCTTTAAATTAATAAATTTCTCCGGTCCCGAGGCTATTAATTTATAGAGTTTCGACTGTAGTTGCAAGAAACATGGCCCAGTTCTGCATTGGAAAAATCAAACTGTCCGCTAGGCATCGCCCGGTTTACTTGTCTCCCTTTTTCCCCCTTATGTGGCATTTAAAGATTGGTTGCCCACCCAACCCAACCCCACCTAGAACATACAGAGGGCCGCTATTAATAGCTAAACGAATAGAATGTGACACGTTAGCGGGGGACAATGAGGGCTACATCAATGTGGGCGATGTATATCATTTTCGCGCCAAAGATGATAACTATTTTGAATAAGGTGACTCAGGGAATCTGATAATGTTTAGAGGGGGAACAAACGTGGGTATTCTCACCTCCGGCTAAGACACCCCACAACCTACAGCCTTAGCTGGAGATATCACGAAGGTAGTGCAAACCAGAAAAATTGCGGCCCATGACAAGTACCTTCGTCCTTGGCCTACAAGTATGTCAAATTGGCAATTTGGTGTAATGACATAACACCATTGACCACCTCTTTCAAGTCTAAAATTTCAAACACTCTTATTCAACAACTAATGACCGACCCTGAGACAGTACGTGTCTAGCTTGAATTTATGGCGGGGAAGATGCTAGAATTTGTCCTTTGAACCGATATTGACATTTAGGTGTTGACAAGGCATAATTTCTTGTCATCAAAAAGAATGTTTTATCATGACCATTTAAGTTCATTATTTCAATTCACAAGTTGAAAATGGTTTAAGTCTCGGCAAATAACAGCTACAAAGAAGATCTTTAAGCAGTGTGTGCTAAACCACTAATTTTGGTTTATCACTTCATTCTTTAACCACTTGACTTTTCCCCAAAGGAACATCAGAGAGCTTTAGAGTTCCGTGATCACAGGCTAATGCTAGCTCGCAATTGCAATGCTTGCAATGCAGGCCTTGTACCCGTATCACTATCGGCTCCTTATCTTTGTCCGTGTCCTGCATAGTCTCTCGGAATTAGTCCAAAATATTGGAAGTCTTGTTCATAAACCACCTATTCCTACTAGCATGCACATTCATAATTGAATTGAACAAAATAACAGCTTCTCTTGCAGATGGAAGATTCATCGCAGGATGACATGAACAAAATGGACGCCAAAATATGAGGACATCTAGAGGAGAACACCAAAGTTTTAGAAATCAAAGGGGTAGAGGACAGCAATAAGTAACCATATATGCATACTTAGTGTAACAGGTTGACCCAATCTGTACTGTATAATTGGAGTTTGGGTTTGTGCACACAAGATGTTATGCATGATTTTTATGCTGACACTTGACTGGACCTAAACATGACCAATATATGCCATATGCTAGCTCATGCAAATGATGCAAGCCAAAAACAAAAACTACGACCATTACAGTGCAGATGATAACAATAAGAAGGACAAGGAAATAAAAGCCTAGTACTACATTATGCATGGACTCTTCGGTAACTACATGATGCAAAATTAGCTACATGTGCACGAACAGTGGCATGCAAAATCTTTAGAAAGGACAATACAAAGTGCACGCAATGCCTAAACGAATTACAAAGTAACAAGCACAAATTCAACAATGTCATATTTAGAATTAAATCGCTTCTTTCTATTAATCATCTTTGATCAAAGGGTACATTAAATCTCAGTGACTTTTAGGCAGACGCCTTTTCCCCATAGAATTGCAAATAGACACCTCTTGGGAGCAATATTTTACGGAAAAGGAGTAAGCTTTTGAAGAAAATGTACAAAAATCATTACAGCAGCTAGAGATTCTTTTGAATTTTCAACAGTGACTCCTAGATAGGCTGTTGGATATTTTCAACAAACCCCTAATTTTGTAGGTGCTATGACAGGTTTTTATGTTTTAGGATCTAACTGACAGTTAGAAAATTGAACAGAAACATCGTTTCCGATAGACACCATAGTTGTCTGTTGATGAAAAGACATGTCCGTTCGCACTGATGCATGTTTAAGATGAAAAGACATCTTCAATTGATGCAAATCCCTCTATAAATAGCGTACTGGTTTTCTTTCAAAATACATCTCACCTATCTATGTTTTCTCTCTTAACAAGCATCATCAGAAACAATCCTGTGTGTTCTTGGTTGGGTCAAGGTTGTACAAGCTTTGAACTCAACATTGTTGTGGGGCTTCAAGTATCCTGACGGCAATATTAGTTTAACCTAATTGTACTCGCCAATCTAATTGGGAAGGGCTGAATAATTGTCGAAAAGAATCTATTGTTAGAGCCTTGAACCCTGAAACAACATTCTTTTCTCACAGTCTGTTTTTGTGCCAAATTTCCAACATAGGCTAGTTTTAAATAGTGACCTCCGACTAGGGTGTTTCCCACCTAAATATATATCATCCTCACTTGTGTGTGTAGCAATATCCATCAAATCAAATAGTTCACAAAGCAAAAATTTAAATTCATAAAAATTAAGCTTCAACAACAATTGTATAAACAAAACAAGGAGGAACAAGAGGATAGAAGATGCTGCAGTAATAAATACCTTCGTATACAATAAGTATTGGCCGTAAACTAAACCAGCTGATGCACCAATAGCAAATGACTTCAGTATTCCAAAATCAGCTGGGGCAACATCCTTGGGGATTTTTGCGGAATTCCCCTCAGCAGCAGCAGTAGAAGAAAACATCCTACCAAAACCTTCCTTTCTGGTCGAATTCTTAGCAGCAGATAACATCCTAACGAAACCGCTAAATCGATTCGCCATATCTCAAGGAGTCGATCGATGGGAAGACAAATTTCAAAGTGTTTGATAAATAAAAACCAGCAACTATATTCCAAGGTTGCTTCGCACTGTAAACTGGCCTAGCTATTCAAAAACGTAATTCCGTTGGTCTATCTAGGAATTGTTGGTAGTTCTTCTGATAAGCAATGGCCAGTGATGATTTATAAATAATGGCTTCTTCGATCGGAAACGCAACTCGAATATCTAAAAAGAGATATTTGCAGAACGTATTGCGCAAGGAAACTAATCTCGGTGGGACTCGGAGATCTAATTATGGAATCCGATCGGACGCTCCAAGTTCACCCTTACGACAATTCCAATCCATTTCGACGTGGTCCGTCCGATCGCCCAACGGACACCGGGATTAGAACAGAGGCTCTCTTTAAGAGAGAGTGAGTTGGTGGGACCCAAAATCAGGCACCACACCAATTCCAATGATATAGTCCCTCACCTCTCCACCTTTGGATGGATAATCGGGACATTGGGTGGGCAATCGGTCGGTCATTCTGATCTACCAATTCATTCAATAATTCTATGGATTGTACATAAATAATTATAGGTAATGACTACATACAACCCCCACTTTAAATATATACAACCCATACTCGATTTTTAGACTTCTTTAATTTTTTTCATTTTGAAAATAACTAAATACAATCTACAGTAAAGTCAGGTTAAACTTAGTCATTAATAGCCAAATAGAGTTCGACATGTATAGTTTTTAGTTTTTAAAGCTGCTGGGCTTAATTGTATAGATTTTTGCAACTTTTTTTGAAGTTTGCCTAAGCTGTTATGGCACAAACCTAAACTCTTGTAAATATTTTTCTTTTCCTCTATTAATTCAATGACCGATTAACAGGTACTCTTATAGGTCCTACTGAGTCGGATTGTGATAGCTTTTACTTTGCAGGAACTACCCTATTTGATCTGACTTAGTTCGTTGATTCTTGGCCATTAGTTATTGAAAATGGAAAAAGTGGAGTCATAATAGCAAGGTCTGGGCTAGTAGGTAAAGCAGGAGCAAGTGATGAGATCGGTCGAGTGGTCTCAATTGGAGATGTGATTGAATAGCGAAAGAAGTCGACAAAGGAAATTTGGTTCAAAAAGTAAATTGTCTCTATTTGCTTGCTACCCGAGTGATATGGCATTATCTTCTTCACTTGAATTAATTTTTCAAACCCTAGTCATATATAACCTCCCTAGCATATACTCCATGACCACTACCGTAGTAGCAAATGACACCTAATAGCAATGTATAAGTCAATCCACTGTGGTCGATTCTGTGCAGAACGTATATACTCTAATTACGGTCATAGATCTGCAGAGGCTACAATGACAGAATTTTAATGTCTAGTCATTTGAGGACCTGCAATTTTATATAGAAATCTAACCAAGGCCGGCCCTGAAGCGAGATTGGCAAAGACTATCTTTGGGCATCACGACTAGGGGTGAAATTTTGCGGGGGTTTCTATATAATAACTTACTTATTTGGTTTAAAGCGTAATTTAAAACAACATAAAGAACATAGTCATAAGAGAATAAAGATCTTAACATTAATAAAGTATTACTTGGCTGGTCTAATCCTAAATAGCTATTAATCAAAAGAAAAAAATACCCAAAAACCCAATTTCTGTAGCTCTTTTCCGTGAAAGAGGACAACATTTTTTTTGGTTTCTTTGGGGCAACAAAAACTCGGGGCCGGCCCTGCATCTAACAGACTACAACCCGTCCCCTTCACTAGTTTGCCCCCACAATTTAGTGGTTTATCGAATATCTAATGGTGATTTGAGTTTGTAGAATGCAGAAGATAAGATTAATTGGAAGGATTTTTTTTTACTGTTTTAGGAAACAAAATATCTTCATTGAATATATCGGTCAAACCACAAGGGTTGTACCGTATAACTTCTTTAAAATAATACTCGTTAAAATAATAATCTCTCTAAAATAATAATTTTTCTTAGTCCCAATTAGGCTTGCGTAGACTAATTTTTTCTCGCTAAAATAATAATCTCTCTAAAATAATAAATTTTCTTGGTCCCAAGGCTATTATTTTATAGAAATTAAACTGTATATATCAAAATTGTTAAAAAGAAAATGAGTTTTAATTAGCTAAATCGAAAATTTCAAAAGGTTGTATTTAGTTAGGGTTGTATATATTTAAAGTGGGGGTTGTATTTAGTCACTGCCATTCTATATGGGCACCAAAATTCCACAATCATCTCCCACCATGGGCTGGTTCCAAATATAAGCAACAACATTACATCCAAAAAAAAAACTATGCCCCAGACAAACTACCTCATGAGTCATGAGTATGATTTCAGGTATGCGGTTTCACAGTTCAAATTCATGGGAGTGCGCAGAAAATAAAAATAGTCGAGTTCATTGCATCCTATATTGGCACTCCATATCCAATTCCATTAGGAGACCAGGCGAAAATAGGGTAAATTTGCTAGAGCCAGAGTTAAGATTGATGTCAATGAGCCATTAAAAACAAGAGTTTGATGTCATTCTACTATCCAAAAAAATATGCACAGTTCAGTTCAGGTACGTGAAGTTGCCAAAAGTCTGTTTCTTTTGTGGTAAATTCGGCCATGAAATGAGTCAATGTCCAGAGTTATCCAAAGAATGTGAAAGAATGAGATTCTTCGAACCTGAACCTTCATGGAAAATATGCGGGATGCAAAGATAGCATGGTTTACTGAAGATATCAGTGCAAATTTTAAAAGAAAACCAGACAATTCTCAAGTTAAGCACGGCAGTCATGGTGATAGTTCAAAGGTCACAAATCAATCCAGCAACACAAAAACAACCACAAACACCCCCCTAATCATCCGCCACTTCCATCGCAGTCACAATTAATGCCCTCAATTACTACACCCATTCAATCCTGGCTTTCAACCCACGATCAAGTAACGGATTTGACTGCATCCAGTTCAGCTTCAGGCTCCAACCCCAACCCACCACCCGTATCCAGTACCCACAACAACAACAACAAAGAACCCACTACAAGCCCTAATCCCCGCAGGAAAAACCCAGAAATAAACCCATACTCAATCATCACCAATCCATAGCCCACAGAAAGCACCCATTCTCGTTACCCTAACCCCTCAATCATCAATCTCAAACCCGCTCTCCAACTGTGCACAAGAACATGATCAAGGGAAAAAGAGCAGACATTGGAAGACAATGGTTTGTGCATCCCAACCAAATGAGTTGTGTGAGGTTGTCCAATACTCAGGCAACAAGAGACAACCAACCCCAATGGATTGTCACCCCCCTCTCAAACATCATCACCACTGTGAATCCGATGAAAAGGATGTGGCGACTTGCCTAGAAAAGTCGCAAGTCCAATGTTAATTAAATTTTGGAACTGTCGCGGATTAGGGAATGAGACGACAGTTTCAGTATTGAACTCATTCTTGAAAAGCTGCAACTCCCCAATCCTATTCTTATTAGAAAGACTTAAAGATAACAACAGTCAAAGGGTTTTGGGTCGATTGAATTTTAGATACTTTGAGTATGTTCCTGCCGTTGGAAGAAGTGGAGGCTGAACAGTACTTTGCCAAGAAAATGTGGAGCTTATTGTGGCTGAAAAAACAAAGAATTTGATATGGTGTGCCACTGAAGCAAAGTTGAGCATACCTAGATGGGAACTTCTGTGCACTTATGGACCTCCGACTCACAATCAAAGAGATGCTTTTTGGAGAAAATTGTCTAACACTATTGCTGATATCAATGATCCTTGGTGCATCATAGGAGACCTAAATGCTCTAATGCATTCTTATGAAAAACATGAAGGGTTTACAACTACCGACATAAGTTGTGAGGAGTTCAGAAGTTTCATAAGAGATAGATATGTCATAGACTTGGAGTTTGAAGGTCCTGCATTCACGTGGTCCAATAATGCAACTACAGATGCACCTATTCTCGAAAGGCTCCATATGTAACACGGACTGGAGAATCCTCTTCCCTTACGCAGATGTCCTCTATCTCCCGAGAATCGAAAGTGACCATGCCTATATCCTACTCAACACTATGAGAAGACCACCAAAGAAGAAGCCTAATCATAAATTCGAATATTATTGGCCTGATCATCCACAGTTCAAAGATATCATCCAAAATGAATGGGACGCACTTCTGGAACAAACTTCAAATGTTGGGGAAAGGTCTCATGAAATGGAGCAGAAACATATTTGGTGATACCAGAAGAGAAATCGAAAAGGAAAAAAAAAAAACTTGTTGAACGAAGCCATAGCCCATTTACGTGATACCAGAGAGGAAGAAAAAACAATTTGTCTTTAGATTGCTTGTCTTGAAAGACGGGACAGGATGTTCTGGCAGCAGAGAAACAAGTCGAAATGGGTGCCATCGATTGACAAAAATTCGCAGGTATTTCATGTTTCTGTCTTACACCGAAGGAGTAGAAGCCCTTAAGGATTCTCATGGAAATTGGCTATCAGATCAAGAACAAATTAAAAATAACTTGCTTACTCACTTTCAGTCCATGTTCACAAAGGACAACGATGTTGTGCCTGACTCTTTTTCTACTAATGGTTTAACTCAAGATGAGTGCAGGAATCTCAGCAGTATACCCTCAGCAGGACTCAATGTGATCAAAAAGATGGGTTCATTTAAGTCGCCACGACCAGACGGATTTCTCCTGTCATAGACTCATATTCTACAAGAAATGTTGGCAGGTGGTTGGACCCGAAGTTGTCGAGCGAATACAAGATTGTTTTAGGTTCTCATACTTACCACTAGGATTGAATCACACACATATATCACTCATTCCCAAGGAAAAAAAACTCGGCAACTGCTGCAGACTATAGGCCGATATCTCTTTGTAATGTGTTTTTCGAGAAAAGGTCCCTTCCCTCAATATCAAGATTGGGTTTGCTTTCGTGCCCAGAAGACAGATTCTAGATAACATCGTAGCTGCAAAAGAACTCTTTCATTCTATGCATAACTCTGTTAGCACTATAGGTTCTTTCGCCTTAAAGCTCGACATGAGCAAAGCTTACGATAGGATCGATTGGGCTTTTCTTAGCAAGGCGCTCATCACTTTTGGCATAAAGGATAATATTCACTCTCTTATCATGAGTTGTGTGACCGCCACCTCTTTTTTCATTCTTCTAAATGGACAGCCGGGAGGACTTTTGAATGGCGAGAGAGGCACCAGACAAGGATGCCCTCTTTCACCATATCTCTTTATAATATATGATCACAATCTCTCTTGCATTGTCCACAGAATGAAGACTGATGGCTTATACAACGTTTACACACTGAATTATAGATATGCACCAGCGTGACTCACATAATGTTCACAGACGACGTGATGTTGTTTGGCAGAGCTAATAATACAACCATCTCTTCGGTCTGCAGCAGTACTACAAAGCATCAGGCCAACTTGTGACCTACAGCAAATCAGCTATTCACTTTAGCAAGAAAGTCCCAGCAGAGAAACAATAAGAGTCACTGGGGGTTGGAAAAATGGATAAAAATGACAAATATTTGGGAATGAAGATTCTAAAGCAAGGCAATATAATCAATGAACACAATTTCCTTGTGGAAAAGTTTGAAAACACACTAACCAGATGGAAACGACATTCATTATCTCATGCAGGTAGAACTATCCTTGTTATGTCGGTACTTGCACTTACTACAGTTTACTTCATGACAGCTTGCTTGATCCCCATGACTATGCTTGAGAAATCAACCCAAATCATAAGATCCTTTTGGTGGGGACACACTTAGGAGAAGAAGAAGATGCATTATTTGTGCTGGGAATGGTTCAATCTCTCAAAAGAAAAAGGTGGACTTGGTTTGCAATCTTTGGAGGATCTTAACAAGTCTTTGATAGCGAAACTCGCCTGGAGACTACTGAATGATAGCACCTATTTATGGAGCACTCTCTTAAGGGAAAAATACTTGAGAAATAGGCCTTCCTGGACAGTTAAAAAACCCCAACAGTGTTCCTCAACGTGGAGTGCAATTTTGGAGAGCAGGGGAAGACTTGAAGAAAGGGTGCATATGGATCATCGGAGACTGAAAGAGTATTAATATATGATCAGACCCATGGATCCCAACACTGCCTGGATTCGCTCTCGAAAGGCCACACAATTGTCCAGCTGAAATAACCACTCTCTATCAGCTGATTGATAAAGGTAATGGATCCTGGAACATGACTTTACTAAATCAATTATTTGATCTTTATACTGTTGGTCAGATTAAGAACATCAACATCAACAAAGAAACGGAGGACAAGCTGATTTGGTTGCATACTCCTCATGGTAAATTCAGTCTGCAATCCTTCCAAAAAGTTCTTCAAATTCAGGCGGGTGAGTCGTCTTTGTCCAGTAATATCATTTTTCGTTGGGAAAAATTCTGGGCAATGAAAAAAGTGGCTCCAAAAATAAAGAACTTCTTATGGAGGGTGGTACATAATGTTGTGGGTGTTGCAAAGAAGGTGGGGAGAATCATAGAAGATGCATCAACAGGTGGGGGAAATCTACATAATGCTGGCGACTCAACTAAGCCAACACATTGGCAGTAACCACATTATCATAAAGAACGACTTTCAGGTGGTTATCAAAAGTTTAAGAGGAGAAATGTAGCTCATTCCTTTCAGAATCTGGAAGATTACTGATGATATCAAGGCTGCTACTAGAAGCCTTCAGTTCACGGATTTCTCTTACGTACCCAAGAGGGTCAATTCAATGGCCCATAATCTTGCGAAATATGCTGTTGAAAATCAAGTCCAACACTACTGGACTTCATCACATGTGCCTGATTGTATTGCAAATCAAATAACTATAATCAGTGCCTAGTGTTCTTGTTCCACAGGCTAAATGCCAAAAAAAAAAAATGATTTGGCCCATAAACACTGGCAAGGCAACACAAAAATCCATCATGTTTGAAAAAACCCTCCACATACAATGTATAGATACCTTCAAAAGAGAAAGTTATCTAAAAAAATGTCTAAATCCCACGAAATAAACATGTAGGGGGTAAAACCCCTCGGAACACGTGTCTCGCATCCAGGAAGCATAACCATGCCGAGAAGATTGGCAGCGAAGTCTCGGACCGATCCATAGAAGAAACAGTCACACACGAGCGAGGTAAAGACTCGGAGGGAAAGTATTCGGACCACATCAATAGACCGAAGCCCAGGGTTCAGCCTCGGAGTGTAAACCGCCTTACTCGACAGAAACTGACACCACCACGATCGAGTCCCTTGTCTTTATTAGCTGTAAACTACCCAAGCTCGGCCTATATAAGGCGAGCTTGGAAAACTTTGTAAGGGTTGGATTCTCTTTGGGTTGAGCCTAAGTAGCAAGAGAGAGATTAGGTTTGTAATCTCCTCTGGTTCCTTAGGGTTTTCTTCATGTAATCTCAGCATTGAAATATATTAGGGTTATCTTATATCTTGTCTTTACTGTTTATATGGTCTTTAATCATTGTTCAGAGCACCTTCGGTGCTGTTCTTGAGGTCTTCGCGCCACTGAACCACAACTAAATATTGTATGTATGAGTAGATCTGATGGATGTGGTACCTCGAGTACCTATGCAGATTTTCTACTCGTACAAAACATACCACTTTTTTTTTTTTTTTTGAAACAAAGGCTAGAGCCCATCATATATTGATAGAGTCCATGAGCATAGTACAATATGTGTATGCGCTGATTTTGGCGCTGCAGACTTTACTTTGGCGCTTCAAAGGGTGACAAAATAGGGTCATCGGGAATCAAAACCAAAAACCCCTTATAAAAATGGACAGTTTTACCCTTATAAAATAGGCTAACAAACAACCATGTTCTTCTCCTCCTTCACTACCAACGCCACCACC
>JAJJMA010276188.1:0-18605 GCA_023529015.1 Papaver nudicaule | reverse complement strand
TTCCTTATGATTATTGTGTTGGTATATGTTTTGGAATGATTGTGTGTATGTTGATGTATTGTATGTGGGTGTACTGTGTAAGATCTAACCATTGGGATTTTACACAGTTACAAACACGGATAGAGGTTTATGATTCATTGATGATACATCTTAAGTAGTTCATTTGAGTGCATAGGAACACAGAGCCCTATAAGAAGATCATGCCACTAAAAAAACTGCTTGAAACTCTATGTTGATGAGAGTTATGAAAAAACGGTGCGACAATGTCAAAAGAGTATCATTTCATTTTAACCATCTCATGGATCCATCCTATGTATTTGAGCAAATAGATGACAACAGAAAACCTTAATATAGATGACAACAGAAAACCTTATTATTTTTTTCACCTGCACAGTCTACAATCGCAAAAGGAATTACAACCCCTTGAGTCAAATAGAATGAGTTGAGAATAGCAAATAGTTAACAGTAAAAAGTTCAAGGTAAATGAGACATGGGGATGACACAAAGAGGGATCTTTTTTGAGACATTCATACCAAAATTTTCAGACATGTCTAGCTTCTCATAGTCCACACCATCAGGAAGCTCCCAATTAAACCAAAATAAGAGGTTAGCAAGAATAAGCTCCACGACTACAACACCAAATAGTATGCCTGGGCACCCTCTTCTTCCAGACCCAAACGGCATATACTCATAATCCTTGCCAGTATATTCAATTGGGTTGTTGATAAACCTCTCTGGCCGAAACTCCTCCGGTTCATTCCAAAATTTCAAGTCCCTTGTAGATACCCTCTTTTGGACCAAGGGTAAAACAACCATCCCCTCAACCGGATGGCTCAAGGAGAGCCACTGATGAGATCACGAGCACGCCTGGCGTGATTAAAGAAGATGAGTCCGGAAAGCCAGCAGGGGTTCCGGTGTCATGACCTGGGATCAACGGACTGCAGCCCCACGGAAATATTAGGTCGTCCGGCAGATGCAAGCCGCGGCTATCAGAAGAGTTTGACTGTTAAAGGCACGTGCCACTGACAGCATGACGATATCCCCCTGGAAAAGTCAGGGACTGACATTAGCAGTCGTCCTGCGAAGAGTACGTGTACGGTGGTCCACGAGGAATATTTCCAGATCTGGTTTGGGATAACACGTGTCGTTATCCCAAGGGTTGACTATGCATATAAATAGTCTCCCAGTAGCCATTTTTAGTCATTCAGTTATTACCTTTTGTAAAGATTGTCCTGTACTATTTTCTAGAGCAGAGTCTGTACCCTCTGACTTCTCTGACTTAATACATCCCTCTGAATTGCCCATGCATTAACAAAGACTGTTGTATTCGGTGGGATATCAATATCATAACCTTTTATTTTTGTACTAGTAAAGTTCTTCCTTGGAATCAAGAGTGGTACAGGAGGATGTAAGCGGAGAGTCTCTTTGATGATACATCTTAAATAGTTCATTTGGCTTAAATCATCTTCTTCCACCTTTATTTTCTTTCCAACTAGAACTTTTGCGCGTGGCATGATCCTTCATCTAGACATTACAATTTGATATTGAAATGTAAGTAGCCTTGATAATTCATTTTTGTGTAATCAATTTTAAAGGAATAAGAGGTGAATGGTTTAGATGATTGTAGAGATTTATTTGTAATTATAATTACTATTATACCCTTCCCTATTTATATGAAGTGTTCCTTTAATATAAGATATCAGAAGCAAAACCGTCCAAAAAACTTACAGCTTCACTAAGGGTTTTCCCTTTATATAATAGAATAGATAACTCCTCTTACCTCATCTTGGGCTTTCTTCATCAGTGTTGGCTTCTTGATTAGTTCTGACATCGCCCATGTCAAGGTTGTTGATGTTGTATCAGTTCCACCAATAAACATGTCATGTTATTGCCAACAAATGCAAGTATATAATCCTAGGAAAATTGCAGAGACATAGCAGATAGAGGGAGTAGAGTAGAGTGATATCTACCAGTAAAATTGCTTTGATATTGCTTCTTGTGAGGTTCAGGTGCCTCGTCTGACTTGCGAGCAGAATATCCACCAAGTATTCTTTCCCATCTTCTTGGACATCAACACCTTCTTTCTTAATAGTGTGCTCATCTATTACATGATCAAGAAATGTATCCACTTCTTTGGATAGTGATTTCAGCTTACCAATAAATCCAGTCAGACCATCCAAAAATTTCAATGAGGGGAACGTATCTCCGAAACAAACAGCTCCCAATAGCTTCGTCACCTCCTCTGGCAATTCACTGTACCTTTTGTTGTCACCCTTTTCATACTTCTGGCCAAGAGTGCACCTACAAATTATGCTATTTGTGAGAGCAAGTAACATTTCACTTAAATTAATTGTGTTTCTCTCGGTGGAAGAAAGCTTTATCTTTCTCATGACAACATGTATTTCTTCCTCCCTAACAAATTTGAAAGTTTGAATTCTTCTGATACTCAACAACTCAAAAGAGCACATCCTTCGAATTTTCCTCAAGTATTCGTTGTAGGATGAGAAAGCAATATCAGTGCATCCATAGAGAAGAGCTTTACCAGCAACAGTCAAAGGCCTATTTGCAAAGAGAAGATCTTGGTTTCTCAAGACTTCTATTGCCATCTCTGCAGATGAAACTACAAGAATAGGTGAGTGACCAAAATGTAAGAGCATGATCGGGCCGTATTTCTTAGACAACTCATGGAACGAGCGGTGGAGCAGTGGTTCTATTTGATGTAGGTTTCCGATAATCGGAAGCTTTGTTGGAGAAGGTGGATAGCAAACACCGGTTGATCTTTGTGACTTGAATAAATATAGAACAGGAAGGAATAAGAAAAGTGGAAGACACAGGAATGAGTAGAGATGCAGAATCATCAGTTGTTGAACTGATTGTAGTAGATACATTGTTGTGTCTTTGTTCTGATCAATCTTTGACATGGAAATTAAGAACTGCTACGAATGCAGAAAACTAGTATATAATTCCGAAAGTCTGACTAATCAGAAGTTCGTGGTGGGACCGGTGGCTTTTCCATAAGTGGAAAGACATATCTCGAACAAAAATGTTTATAACTTGTTTGGATAACAGTTCAAAGTTACTTTTCTACTTTTGGAAGCAAAAAAATCAGAAATTAGTTTGGCAACACAATATCAGAATGACTTCTAGAAACAAAAAAGTTGACCTTTTCTAAAGCAAAATCTTTTTGCTTTTGACTTCTGGAATCGACTTTAGAAGTGCTTCTGTATCCAAACAAGCTATTAGTTTGAATCTTTTTTTGTCTTATGGAATAGGTTGAATCTTGAATTACGATGCTCACATCCTTAATGGGACAAGAATGCCTATGCTGAAGCCGACCAAAGACTTTTGCAAATAACTGAATTAAGAAACTTTTGAATGACATTTCTGAATTAAGAAACTTTAGGGGTGGGGAAACAAAATTTTAAATTTTTAATACTCTGGGGATAGAAAAAGTATCTTAATAATAAGAAAAACTTATGGGGAAAAAAAAAAACCTAGTTAGAGCAGTACAAGGCACAGTAGTAGACTACATAACAGCATGATTTTTCCAGCAAACAGGTTGGGGTTTATGCAACCTATACAGATCTTGGATTTCCCCAGTATGGAAGAATGAACAATCAATGTTGTACAAATTTCAGTCAGCACAACTGTGATTTGTCATACCATCAGTATCCATACAAGGAAAAGGCAAATCTCAGACCTACTGCTATTACATAGGTGTCATTTATTCTGAGTCAGAATCAATATTAACGGAGGACCTTACAGACCTACTGTTATAACCATTGCCGGTTTCCTCTTCATCATCTTCTTCCCCCTTTCTTTCATTGATTATACCTGAGCGATAAATTTGTATAAACATATAAGACGTATTAGCAAATGTTGACTAACAGGGCAAGGTGCTCCTGGTTTGAATTCTTATGTTATTTTATGTTAATAGAAGATTCAGACGACATACAAGAGCAAGTAAACAATGTTACAGCCAGATCTATTGAAGAGGAGTAGTCAGGAAGCTTAAAAAACTAAACTATTCAAGTCAAGGTGAGTAAAAAAAGGGCCCAAATTGCAAGATGCAATGAATGATGTCCAGACAAGCCATGGCTGAGATACTATAAGATTTTGATAAAAGAGGACATGGGTAGATTAATCATGCCCCAAAATTTCAGGATAACATGGGGATGATATAAATTTAGATGCTTAGATTATACTTGAATAATGAATATCTGAAAGTAAACAAAGCCAAGAGAAAGTATCACCTTTCTTTATGAGTAGTTTCTCTAGTCTTGCTGTGGTGAAATCATCTTTGGCTCCCAAATCTTGGAAACCCACCAACCTATCTACTGCAATCCCCTTACTAAAAAAAATAAAAGGAGTGAATTGGCCAAGGCAATCTCCACCATAACTTGCTTAAATCGCAAATAGGAAATTTATATAAGCCTAATAAAGTATAGTGCTTGATTAATTTTACTTTCTTTCAACATTTCGAGTTCCATACAGGTGAACCCAAAACAAAAAGTGAGCCTCACCTGAACAATATGACGCACGGCAAAGTTTGCACTCCAAGTTTGGTAACAAAGAAGGGTGAATTCTGCATTTCATTGAGGTCAAACTCTATCAAGCCCAAAAGAAAAATAACAAGAGAGGGTCTAATATGGAACAATATCCAAACTTTATAAATGAAAACCATCGAAGTATAACACCCAGCAAATGTACTGCTAATGTTATGTTCACTGACAATAATCATGGGATTGCTGTAATCTTTTTATAAGAACACACCTTGGCTGCATATATACCCGTCAAGGGATCAAGCATTACAAGTATCATTTAAATTTAACAGTATACATGTGCAACATGTTCCAACTTATGATGGAATCAGCAAACTTACAAACTCTATTAAGGATGTTCAAATACCAAAATCTTGGAAGATAAAACTTAAACTCGAACAAGAGCTAAAGAAAACTTAACCATTTAAATTAATTGAGTTTCAAAATGCAAAGTTCATTCAACCCTCAACATTATCCATCTCAACCATCCACAACTTAACCATTGTGCACTGGGTGTACCGTTATAG
Organism: Papaver nudicaule; assembly: GCA_023529015.1. Classification (NCBI taxonomy): domain Eukaryota; kingdom Viridiplantae; phylum Streptophyta; class Magnoliopsida; order Ranunculales; family Papaveraceae; genus Papaver; species Papaver nudicaule. Next base: position 13,537 of record JAJJMA010276188.1, on the reverse strand, counting down.
ATTTCAAGGAAACTATTATACCCTTCATCATCGCCTGAATACTTTACAGAGAAATCAAGCCAACGGGCAAGCTTAAACATTGCTTTAATGAACCCGGAATTGAAATCTTTGGTGCGTGTAATGGTAACATATTGTAGTTGTCAGTTGTACTTGAAGACTTCGAAATAATAGAAATACACTAATGATCAAGTTACTATCTTCTATGCGAACACTTTATAAGGTGCTACTGTCGGTATTACAACTTCTATAAAATATGCCAAATCGGAGGATTTGCATCATGGGCATTCCCGCTAAAATATATCAGATTCAAAATACACCAGTTGTGATGTAGACAACGTTTAATATCAAATCCAAACAAATTAGAGTACAGAATGGAACTTAAAGGTACCGATCCAAATTTATACACCTAGAATCATGCATAATGTTTCTAGAATGACTAATACCACCTAAGCCTTAGTTGAAACCGGTATACCACCAATCTACTTATGAAGCTCTATCCATGCAGTCGTGTGCAGCATATCTGACACAATAATCTTGCAGAACAACTCTCCAACAACCTAAAATTTTTCTCTAGCAGCCAGTAGTATTTATATGTTTATTATACATGCATAGACCATAAAAAACAACTAAAACACCCTTTGCTACAAATAAGTGCAAAATAAAAGCTATAAAAATTATCATAATATTGGATTTTGATATTTTGTAAACAAACAATAATGCTTTAATCGTGCAATTGAAACAACGGCCTCCATACAAGACAGCCCTAGGCACAGATTTTTAAACCGAGTTATACCTGGTTAAACCTTATCGGGAACTTCCAATTCATTCATAAGGTTGTTAGGGAGATATAGATGGTGGAAACATTTATTTAACATAAGTGAAACCTTTTTCTAGATCATGGATCTGATTTATACAGTATTAAACGGATAAACAGCAGCAGGGAGCAGGCAGTTGAATGAAGGTTCACAATCGAACAAAAGACATGACTGGACTAACCTCAGCATCAATTCTAATGAACTTCGTATCCAAATGGCATGGTGCAAGGGATTTCAAATGCTTATCCATTATCCTGAAAAGGACAAAGAATGAATGAATTGAACTTCGTAACTGAATAGCATATATGTTGTAGTCTTGGTGAGAAATTTACTTGCAACGGTAAAACTCCCGATGGTAAAAGTGGCAGATCACTTTCTCTGTCCCAGTAACTTCACCCAAGAAGTCCCCTTCGGATATATCCCGATATTCTCCATGCCCCTGCCTTTGCAAAGCTTGTCGTTTCTCGGATTCTTTCTGCCACAGTAGGACATTATATAGCATCCTTCCCGTTTAAAGCTACATTTTCTTTTATCAGGGTAAATCTGGAGTAGTATATATATATATATACATATTCGTCATACCTTGAGTGCTGCAATCCTATCTGCATGCAGCTTTTCCAGTTCTGGATCCTGGTTTTAACCAACAGAAGCAAAGCAAAGTGGATGGTAGACATTAATACTTATGACTCTCACCCGCTGAAAAAATTACATACTAGACAGATACAGTGGTCCCATTTCATAAGAAATGACAACCCGTAAATCATACATGTTAAGGTTCACAAACAGGAATAAGTGATATGTAATAGAAAAAGAAGAGCACATTTGGAGAAGGAAAGTTTCCGACTTACATCCATCAACTCATCAAGATCAAAATCTTCATTGGCTTTACTAGAGGTGGCTGCTTTTTCATTACTTAGCATTTCCTGCATATTAAATCATATGATATCATATTAATCAGACACCAGGAAGAACGAGCAAAAGAAAATGAAAAGACTTAGGTTCTACTTCACTAAATCAGTCACCAGCAAGAACGAACAAAAGAAAATGAAAAGACTTAGGTTCTACTTCACTAATCTTTTAAGATTCGTTAAAAAATTAATAAAAGATGTGTTTTCATCCATTTTAATTACAAATATGCACTGCATTATACATTACGAAATCTAAATTAACCATAGCATGAGAAGATTATTCAACATGGCACAAATATGAACTCAGACTGCAGTTAAAAGTTCGATATCAGGTGAGTGGCATTGCACCAAACTACCATATCTACCCATAGACCGCCTACTTATAATGATATAATCCCAGACGAAAGTTAAAGAATTGAAACTAAAAGAATGTATTTACTGGACATTTCAAAGGTCAAAACACTAAGCTACCAGCGTTTTTCCAAAAACAACTAACGTAACCAAACTGGTTATGCCTGTTAGTGTCAATATCATAAACCCATCGTTATAAATCCCCACCAGTTCAATCACTACATGAAATTGCTGCCGCTCAATTTGATTCACTACCAGAAAAAAAATTCGGACAAAATATGAACTTGAAACATAAATCACCAAGGAAATTGAAAATACGTGGATCTAGCAAGGTAAACATTTCTAATATTGTTTTTCTTTATTGTTAATCAAAAACACAAAGAAATGCATCGAGAAAAGTAATAGTAAAAGGAATTACCTTTTGATAATCACGAGCAGCTGCTGCCATTACATTCCCAAAATTCAAATTAGACATCTTCGATTTAAACCCTTCTGGATCCATCTTTCTCTGTCTCTTCTCTTTCAAGTTCCAACTTGGACTATATAATTCTTCTCCGTACTCAAACAACAGCGATCAGCTCAGGAACCTGTCATCAATCAAAATCTAATTTCAGTTCCATCACCATTGAAATCGATTAAGAGTATATCACCTTGAAACACAAAAAGATAAATCTCACCTCTTACTTCTTTCGGGGCCAAAAAGATTGAGACTTTAGGTTCAAAACTTCAAATTGTTTGTACAAGATCTCCCATAAGAGATTCTCTATAATCCAACGGTCAAATGAAAAGAGTTATATAAACGGTCTCGATGTAATGCACGTGTCAAGCTTCTTCTACACCTAAGGTTCTTTCTCTTCTTCTTCTTGTCGTTCCCGCTTTTTGAGTACCTCTCTATCTACAGCTGAGGAGTCCCCAGAGAGAATGGCAGAAAAAAACTAGGGTTTTTATCTCCTTCTAAAACCCTAGACTACAAATTGGGCTTCAAAGACTTCAAATCGCTCAAAAATGGCGAAAGAGAATGAGGTTCGTTTTATTTCATCGTCTATCAAACTGAAACCCTATAGTAATCTACTCCCAAATCAACACAATTCTCTTCCCATCTTCTCAAACCTTCCATTCTGTTCTCAAACGTTATCTTTGAATCTAAACAAAACAAAAGAATCAATCAACCAATTCTTTACTAAAATTCAAACTCTTACAAAACCTAGAAAATTAGTTTCTTCTTCTTCTCTTTTATGTTCATCTTCATTAGCTTTAGTACAGCAAGGTCAAGAGTCGAATCAAAATGTATCAGTAGAACCTCAATTGAAAGGTCATGTACAAAGTCGGCATGGGAAAGAAGATGAAGAGAGGGTTTTGATAAGTGAGGTTTTGATTAGGAATAAAGATGGAGAGGAATTGGAGAGAAAAGATCTTGAAGCTGAAGCTGCTGAGGCGCTGAAAGCATGTAGACCTAATTCTGCGTTAACTGTTAGGGAGGTTCAAGAAGATGTGCATCGAATTATGGAACGGGGGTATTTTAGTTCATGTACACCTGTTGCTGTTGATACTCGAGATGGAATTCGATTGATTTTTCAGGTACACTGTGCTTTCATTTTATTGCTGATTGTGCCTTAAACATTTGGGAGTTATGGTAACTTCATTTGTTTACTGCTTTTTGCTGTTAACTTTCATTTATAAGAATTTTATTTAGTTAGTATTATTGAACATAAAAATGTTCCCGGGGATGCTTAGTATTGGTATTCGTAGCATTGTTTTTGTTAAATTTCTCCCATGAGATACTCAGACATCTTCAAGCTAATTGGAATAGTCATTTATAACAGGTCGTCTTGATTTTGTTTGTAGAAACTATCTTTTCTGCCCGGTTCAGTTTTAAGGAAACCTTATATTGTTGTTTAGTTTGTTTACATCGCATATAATTTTGGTTCATTCTGGTGTACAAGGTAGAAACAAACCAAGAATTCCAAGGGTTGATATGTGAAGGAGCTAATGTTCTTCCAGCAAAGTTTTTAGAGGACGCATTCCATGGTGGACATGGTAAGTTTCTTAAGCAGTTACCAGTTGTATATTACAGAGAAATACAGTTCGTAATTGTCAGTTCAACTCTCTCAGAACAAAGTTACTGTCTTTTGCTTGAATAAGTCAATTAGTGTTTTCGAAGACCCTCATGTAGTTAAACTCTAGGTGTCAAGTTGTGCAGGGAAAGTTGTCAATATTCGGCGTTTGAATGAAGTGATAAACTCCATTGATGGGTGGTACAGGGAACGTGGCCTATTTGGTTTGGTTTGTTTCGTCATCTTTACTCAGAAGTTTCAGATATTTAGAATCAGGTTTCTGATGGTTCACATTAGCCTTGGCCTCCTTTTTTACGAAGGTCTATGTTGTTATCATATGTACAGGTTTCAGATCTTGAAATTCTTTCTGGTGGCATCATTAAGCTACAAGTCTCTGAAGCTGAGGTCAATAATATCTCTATCCGCTTTCTTGATAGGAAGACGTGAGAATCCTGCTTCTTTATAATTCATCCTAGCAAATGCAAACATAAGTGATTTTTTACTAATATAAGACGAATTTACTGGTACTTCAGAGGTGAACCAACTACTGGGAAGACAAGGCCAGAAACCATTCTTCGGCAGCTCACAACCAAGAAGGGACAGGTGTGCCACGAATCTGGAGATTTATTCAAGTCACTTATTAATACAATACGAGTTCTTTTGTTCATGAATATTTATGGGTAATTGATGCATGCATAAGTTTTTTTTTTTTTTTTTTTATACGGCATAGCTGGGCCCACTCCCCTGAGCAGACCCAGCCAGCTGGACTCGCCCCACTGCTAATCCAACCGCCATCCCAACAACAAGATCCAATCACTCTCTATCCATAGAGGAAATTGGAGAAAATGGAGGACCCAACCTTCCCTAGTGGGAATCGATCCTCTTACCTGCCCGCACTATGGGCTCAAGGGGGTGTCATTACCACTGTACTAGACAGTGATTGACATGCATGCATAAGTATACAAACGAAGGATCTTGGATAGAGATTTATAGCATCTAGCACTAGCAGTAGCTTAAGAGAACGCAGTTGTAAATACTGAATAGAATCAATAGACAAATGGATAAGGATGTGAGAATGCTATAATATAACCTATATTTTGCAGTACGTTGACACTCCTGTGTGTTGAATCTTGATTATGTTATCAGGTATCTCTGGCGAGAACTTTTCTGAAGCGATCAACCAATAGCTTGAATGAGATCATTGAGTTCATGTAATCTTACTAATTAATAATAAATAGTAGGAACACAATTCCATATAAGAGTTACTAGAAAAAACTATTGTAAGAGATGAAGATATAGAAGTTTTAGAAAAGAAGAAAGTGGGGGAAGTATTTAGCAAAAACTACCCTTATCCTGAAGCATCTGTGGTTGTTTAGCAGGTCAAATGATTCAAGTGGCCCTTTCTCCACTATAGCTTTTATTTTATTCTTCTTTCTTTTTTAACATTTAAATTTAGTAAGTAGACTCAAAGAAAACCAGTTTGTATGTGCTTTTATCTGCTCAGCAGCATGTTATGTAGTAATATATCCAGCATGTTCTGTGTGATTAAGTGTCCTTATATCTATCCTCTTCAGGTTTACAGCATGCATCAAGGTAAAAGAGATGTGGAGACTGTACTAGCAATGGGAATTATGGAAGATGTAAGCATTATTCCCCAGCCAGCAGGAGGTAACCTTTTTTCATTCTCTTGAAATTACATCATGGTTTTGTGTAATCATTCTTTAGTTGCGTTTGTTTTTCTTTTAATATGTCTGGTTAGACTCAGATTCTTATATATATGCAGATACTGGTAAAGTTGATTTGACAATGAATGTTGTTGAGCGTGTTAGTGGAGGTTTCTCTGCTGGTGGTGGAATTTCTAGCGGGTAAGTGATGCAGTGTTACCAGAAACCCAACTCTCCTTGCATACTGTGTTTTGTTTATTTTGTACGTGCTTCAGGTACTCTGGCGAACCAGGGCTCCAAATTTTGCCTTCTGCCAACAAGCTAATTTAGTTATATGATCCTTGACGCTGACTGGCTGTTCGCTACTAGCTATTACCTTTTAAGTCATGGGAATGTTTGATGTGGGTGTATCTAAATCTGTCTATTTTATTATGCATATGTACTATTTTGGTGTTTTTCATATGACGTCACGAATAACAAATTCCAAAGTGAGTTGTGTACCAAAATAATATATGAAATAGGTGATCCCCAACATATTAGAAACTCACAAACTAATGATTCATGAATTCATACAGTGTACCTTAATGTACTGAAATGATCTGCTCAAAGAGGCATAAATATTAGCGTTCCTATCACATTTGCAGTTTACTCTAAACTTATTCACAGTTTACTCTAAACTTATTTGATTCTCAGTTCTCAAGTTTATTGGGCTTTTTCCTCTAATATATATTTGGTAATACTTCAATGCAGGATAACAAGTGGCCCCCTGTCAGGACTAGTTGGAAGGTGAGTTTCATATCACTGTTGTACTTCCACTATGTGTTGCCTTATGATTTATATGAAGTGTTCGCCTATCTTCCTATTCTCGCTGGAGTGCTGATCTGCTCATGTTTCTTCACTTTTGGTTTGCAGCTTTGCTTATTCTCATAGGAATCTCTTTGGAAGAAATCAAAAGCTTAATGTTTCATGGGAAAGGGGTCAAATTGACTCTATTTTTCGCATAAATCATACAGACCCATGGATCGAAGGGGATGATAAGCGTACATCAAGATCTATTATGGTTCAGGTAATTTAAAGCCAGTCTGTATAGCTCAATTTTCTACATTGGAAAAGTGACTCACCTGCAATTTCGTGTGTCCTTATGTAGAACTCAAGAACACCAGGAACTCTAGTTCATGGAAATCAGCCTGATAATAGTAATGTCACAATTGGTCGGGTTACCGCAAGTATCGAATTCAGCCGACCTCTAAGGCCGAAGTGGAATGGAACAGCTGGGATTAATTTTCAGGTATTTTCAGGGCATGATTATATTAATAATCGTTAACAACGGGTATGTCAAAATTTGAATACAAGGAGCTACGTAGTTTATCTATGGTTATCTTCATATTCACAACTATATAGAGGCTAACATGAACGTATTGGTTTTTGTTCATCTATGGTTAACAATCATCACTAACACTCATTTCACAGTAATGCCACTATCTAGTGTACCAAAAAACCATTTGTCTTCGCCTCTATTTAGTTGTCAAATGCACATGTTCCTTTTTGCCTTTGTTATGATATAGAAGATAGCACCATCATAATGTATATCCTTCGAGTTCGAATTGGCTAGGAGTGGCTAACTGCAAGTAGGATTGACATTAAAGTTTAAGGTATAAAACTGAGAATTACTCACAACTGGATTAATGGTTCCAATTGGCAAATTTATATGTACTTCAAAACACAAATATAATCGATGAAGGAATTTTATTTTTAATTGTTATTTTACTTGAGTTCACTGTTGGTGTATGTAGAGTTAACCGTGTGGTAATCTTAAATATTTCAGCGAACAGGTGCCCGTGATGAGGGAGGGAATCCCCTTATCAAGGACTACTACAGCAGCCCATTGACTGCTAGGTATGAATGTGTATTGTTGCATCAGATATTTAGCATAGTTATTACAACACAGCTGTGATATTCAACTTTCTGATCATCTACAGTGGCAATCCTCATGATGATATGCTGCTTGCCAAACTTGAGACTGTCTACACTGATTCTGGGGATCATGGATCCTCGTCGGTAGGTGTTTGAATCTTAGCTGCCTCGTTGGTGACATGTGGTTGACTAATTAAAGAGAGGCAGCATATGTATCTTTTATTGAATTGTCTTCCATCTTTTTCTCTACAGTTTGTCTTCAACATGGAACAAGGTCTTCCTGTTTTGCCTGAGTGGCTGTGTTTTAACAGAATAAATGCCCGGGTGAGGAAAGGTGTAGATGTTGGTCCAGCCCGGGTTCTGTTGAGGTAATGCACATTTTCCTTATTTAGGGAGATTTGGCTATGGAGTCTAGTGTGGCATCACCAATGCTGTTGCATTTTATATTTCAGTTCCTTCGTGTGTGCTTGGATGTAGGGATGAAAACCGATTAAGTTTTTGAATTCTGATCCTGCTTGTTTGCCTTTTTCCTCTGTCTGTAGTTTGTCTGGAGGCCATGTGGTGGGCAATTTTTCTCCACATGAAGCATTTGGCATTGGTGGAACCAACACCGTCAGAGGATACGAAGAAGGCGCTGTAGGATCTGGTCGATCATATGTCGTTGGTAGCGGAGAAATTTCCTTCCCCATGGTATGAGGGTTATACAACATGTTCTCCATGTAGCGCTTGCACCTCTATTTGCTTACCCTAGCCTTGGGGCAAGTAGTTCACCTTTCTCTCACGAGTATTTTTGGTGTCTACGGTCACTGTTGGTGTGGAATTTGGACTACTTCACCTAAGCTGAATTAATATACCTCATTTGGTGTTTAACACTTTTCTTGAAAGATTTTGTTGCAATTATCGTGCTTGCCAGAACCTGCCAGCTTCCATATAACCAGGAATGGTTTATATGAGTTCTTATCTATTGTTTAATTGGGTTTTCTAGTTACTCTGTTTAAGTTCAATTCAAAACTTGAAAATTAACTGTGCTGCTTTTTTTCTTTTGCTTCTGATGATGTGCCTCTCTTCATTTTTCCCATTGGCATACGCACTTAACATCTATGCTTTCCATCTCCATTTTTGCAGTTTGGGCCAGTAGAAGGGGCACTCTTTTCAGACTATGGAAGTGATCTGGGATCAGGCCCGTTGGTACCTGGTATGTATTTAGTTTTTTAACTTACTGCTGGTGTTTTTAGTATGACTTTGTGAAGATAGCAAAAATAAGGTTAAAGAAACCAATACTCAGCACATTATGCCAGCAAAATGGTGTTTCTAAGTTTAAATAGATTGTTGGTCAATAAATTCCAGACTCTTGTGTTCAAGGCTGTTATAACGAAGTTATCTGTGGGTTTTTTTGTAACCAAAAATGCATAATACTCATGTTACAGATGGTATATTGGTGATCCCCATCAAGATGCCTTTCTTATTTTATTTCTTCTTTCTTGTAATCCTAATTTAGGTGATCCTGCTGGAGCACGGTTGAAACCTGGAAGTGGATATGGATACGGGTTTGGTATCCGCGTGGACTCTCCCTTGGGCCCTCTTCGTTTGGAATATGCATTCAATGATAAATCGGCCAGAAGATTTCATTTTGGAGTTGGGCACAGAAATTAGGCGTTTTATTTTTATTTCATTTTCGCTTCCTATACTGTATGACTATTCTTTTTATCTATGTGATAATCTACTTTTTGCCTAGGGTAGCTTCAATTTTATTTTACTTTTGGAGCACCCTTTTATTTTCCGTTCAATTTGTTTTGGAGGCCTGATCTCTTGTATACTATGGTAGTTGCAGGGAGATTTGCTCTTTCATGTTTATAGTGAAAATAAATGTCAGGTTCCGGTTGCTTGTTTCTTCAATCTTAATATGAAGGTGTTGGACTATACTGCATGGTACTCGGATTTTCTTTGAGTGAGACCAACAGTTGTATGACAGGACACCAGCAGCAGCAGACCATGGCTATGCGGTGCAACACATGTTTATTGTCGTCGTTGGCGTGCGATGGATTGCTGAAATTTCCCAAGAGCACAGACTTTTAGCATTCCTGAAATTTTCCAAGAGCACAGACCTTTTCCCAAGAGCAGACTTTTAGCATTCCTGAAATTTTCCAAGAGCACAGACCTTTAGAGAGGTGTACCACCTGCTCTAGGTGGCGAGACAAGGAGGAAGAAACTTAACTTTAGTACCCCATCTGTCGGCATCTGGTATCACTCCTTCCTGAACTCTGTGCCTTTGAACCACTCCTTAGTATCGACTGGGAGTTACTATCACGAGTAAACGACTTGCCACTTCTCAAGTATCACTACAAAGTGCAATTGTATCCCTGAAAGCTGTAGGGGAGTTGTCTGCATCTCATCACTAGGTTCAGGTTCTCTTTTGTATTACCAATTTACCATCAAGTTCTTGGCCATCTTGATGTAAAGAGTTCATTTGCGGGCCTGTAGCCTATTTGCTACAGATTCTATCTGCTTTATTGATTAAAGTGATTGATAGAGCAAAAATAGAAGGAAAAAGAAAAGGCCTTAACTACTGTCCAGGCACATGATCTACATTTTCAGAACACACATCTTTATACACAAATCATGTCAATTGGACTTCAGAATTCAGTTGCATCTGCATTGCAAAATAAGATTGAGTATGCAAGTAGCCTGCTGAAGGAAGCAGATCAATGACTGGGCATCGCTGCATACAAGCCGAACAGAGTACCTTTTAAGACATGCAGCAAAGCAGCTCGAGGAGAATTGACTACGCCTAGACAGGCTAGACTACTTCACCGTGCTTTGTTGTTCTGCTAAGCACATCTCGGATTTCAGAGCAGCATGCAATTGGGACACATTGAGAAATCAATGTTCTGCAGATACTTCACAGACAAATTCTAAACCATTCTAAATTTTGGCATTGGAACTCAGGGATATACACTATACGGTAACGTGGTGCAAAAAGTGAGGCACAACAAACAGACAATTTTTTTTGTGCGTCTATAAATAAGGCTTTTGCACAGCCTCTTCCTACATTTCTTTGTACTAGTCAGAGAATACATAAAGCTGCATCTTTCAATCTCGCAACACCAGAATGGACTGCATACATTATATTGTTTGCCCAAGATAATCTTAAGTACATTGAAACTTAAAGATCCTACAGGTGATATATTTTAAGAAAATGTTATGTATCAAAATTTTATCTGAGAACTAAGCCGTATTTCTACCCATATTTCATGTGTAATAAACCAACAAATAACATACTTCTAGGAGAATTAGCAATTCTAGTAAAGGTGGCACATGGTAAAACAGGCATTACACAACGGCAAAAACAGCTGGTTGCAATTCAATAGCTCAGGGTAACCTTCTGCCTACTCTCTACCTACAACTGGATGAATCAAGGTCCAATGACAGCATATGCCTGAACCCATTCTCCAGATTACTATATACTCCAAACAGTCCTTTCCTATACATGAAACTGAGAACTATAGTTGCAAGGAAGACAATTTCATTCCGTAACTGCATATTGCCTCCCCACTATAAAACTTAAGTGAAACACTTTCAAAGTCGAAGGAATCACATCCTTACAAATGAACTTTTTCTTCTAAAGTACAACTCTTCCCAGTGGACTAGAGTTATAATACTCTTTCTAATGAACTAGTTATACACTGAATAGCAACATAAATGGTTGTTATAGTCTATATAGGTGTGTATGCAGTTTATACACTTTAATTTGCTCAAACACTTCTTAATAGAGTGTTTCTGTTTTTGGACGATGAACTTTTTAACGAAGTCATGGAAAACAGGACATTTCAACAGACTGTGTCTCAATCAGCTCTAAGTTCTAACTAGTAACTTTCAGAAAAGATCCAACTCATCTGCATATGACATTGCACCTAGTGCCATTTTTTACCATTGACAGTGAAGACAAATTCATCTAACTACCCTACATATGAGGTTTTGGCAGCGTGGCTAATATAATATGCGGCCATAAAACACACATTGACAACAAGAAAATAAGATAATTCATTTCCCTGTGAATAACATAAAATCCTCCTCATACTATCAACTGATGAAATTATGCTAAGTCGGCCAAATCAATATATCGATTGAAACTAAACACAAACACTAACCAAATTTCACCAGATTCAATAACAATTACCAAGTAACCAATCAAATACCGAATGCTTCAGTATACCTCTTATTCTTAAGATCATAATATCTAGTCTCACACATTTCTTCTGTCAAAAAAATTTTGCACTCCCTTTTACAACAAAGAATTTGAAATTTCAAAAAGGCTCAATTTATATAATATACTCATTTTTCTCCATCATTCATCAATTGAGAAATTCAATTATTCAATCATCTAATCCCTAAGTTGATATATCCATAACTATCCTGTAAAAATAATTAGGGTAAACAAAAATGGAAGAATTAGTACCCGTATATCCATCAAAATCAACTCTCACTCTGATTTTCCTTGCCAGATTTAGTTGCCTCCTCTGATTTCACTGCCTCTTCTGATTTCCCTGCCTCTACCGATTTAGTTGCCTCTTCCAATTTAGCTGCCTCTTCTTCTGTTGTTTGCGCCTCAGCATCTTCCTTCAGCTTGGCTTTATTCCTCTCTAAAGCTGCTGCAACTTCTTGTGGCATATATTTCTCGTCATGTTTGGCAAGAACTTCATTTCCATTAAAATAACATTCCATAGCTGTAGCTTTCTCAGAGATAGGTTTCCCATTTGAAGCCAATTCTTTACGAATTTCATCAGTTAATGGAATAATAGTCCCTTCAACAACAGCAGAATGACCTTCACGAAACAAATCAGGAAGAGAACCTTCATACCTAACTAAAATATCAGTAATCAAATCAGTAACAACAAATTCCATCATAGCAGATGAAGAAGGAGTAGTAACACTTCCTTCAAGAACTAATCCACCAAGTCTAAACCTATTTTTACTAGGATTTGCTTTAAATTTCTGAAAAGCTTCAGTCGGTGTTACATAGAAAACCAATTGATCTTCAAAATTGACTAAAACAAGATATACGAAACCAGCAATTCCACCGAATGCTAAAGCGTAAGTCCATAGCCTTTGTTGTTGAAGTTTGCGAGCTTTAGCACCTATATCAATTTTACTAGGTCTTTTTGGTATTCTTTGAGATGAAAATTGACGGAAGATTTGAGATTCTAATAATGGATTTTTATAAAGATTGGAATATAGGGATGAGGATTGATTATTGATGATGGAGGTTAGCGGCCATGGATGATTGTTTGAGAATTGCCTTGTGATTGTTTTGTTGCTTAGTATACGAGATCCAAGAGATCTAAGACCCCTCCGAAAAGCAGTCGCCATTTCGGGAGAGAGAGAGAGAACAGTTTTCCTTTTTTCTTACTTTTTGGCTTGAGACGAAAGGCAGGCAAAAGGGATTACGGTTTCAAGTTTTATTTTTGGAATTTCGTCATTGCGGTATTGCACCCCATGTGGCCATCCAGACTAGAGCGCTATGGGGTGTCTAAAACGGATGAAGCGATTATTATTTCGATTTCCAAAGCGGATCGATGAACACAAATATTTGACAAAAGAAATAGACGAACCATAACAACCGTCAGTTGTTTTAAATCTAAGGGACAATGCAGTTGGTGACATGGCAAACCTTATTAAATACAATCCTTATCAACCATGATAGGCTCCACGCTACTTCATCGCTTATTACTCGCAGGCTTAGTTGGCAGTGGTATGTGGCGTGGTGATAAGGCTTGAGTTGTTAAAAAGTTGTACAATCAACTGTCCTTGAAAAAGGGAAACTAAAACAAAAT
>JAJJMA010276187.1:25327-51381 GCA_023529015.1 Papaver nudicaule | reverse complement strand
TTTTTTTTTTTTTTTTTTTTTTTTTTTTGCGTTCTACTTTGTGAAGGAGTTATGGCTAACAGAGGAAAAGCTCCTATGGAAGAAGGAAATGGTGAAATGAATTCGAGAAGCCGTAGAGAACAGATTCGTCAGATAATGGAGATGGAAGCCGATTTTGCGGATGCCAGCTCTTCTAGAAGGGAGAGTAATCCTGATAAGGTGATTCGTCTGTTTGGAAGTCTTATTGAAAGTGATGAGAGAATCAGGGAGCGAAGGATGAGGGAAGATGGTGGGTTACCCTATGACTATCGTATGCGTGAAACTAGATCCTTCTTTCGTCGTCATAGCGAGGAAATTTTGCCGATGCTAAAGGATGGTCTTGCCTTTCCTGATGAAGAAGTAGATGTGAAGGTTGAAGTAAAAGAAGAGGCTAATGATGTCAGTTCGCCCGTTCCTGCTACCGCTCCTTTGGCCGATGAGCCAGTCGCTGCTGAAGAGGAGATTATCCCAGAGGTTGTTTTCTGGGAGGAAGATGTTGCCGCTGTTCCTGCTGGTGTTCCAATCATTGATGTGGATTTACTTGAGGGCCTTGACGAAGATCGAGGTACCGTTGCTGGACGACTTCTGAATAGGCGTAGGAATAGGAGAGGCTGATTTTTAATTTTGCTATACTAGTATCTTTTTGCTATTTGTTGCTATCTTATTTACTTTCTTAATGTGCTTTCCGAATGGATATTTTAATTAATTATGCTAGTATACTACTTATCGTTACTGCGTTGCTTCGGTACCCTTACTTGTATCAAATGGCTACTTATCGCGATTTTCTTCGGAGTGAAAATGATATTTTTACATTTTCATTTTCGGAATAGCAACCTAACGTGTGTCATCGGCTGTTCTTTGCATCGTATAACCTTCGTTTTTCTGGTTCGGAATACATGAAAACTACGAATAAACTTGAGTGAGGTTAGCTGTGTCGTTGTGACTTTCCTGACTAAGGATTTTGATTTGTGAATATGTTCTTCGAGGATTGTTATATATATATATATGTGCTTCTTGTTAAACTAGGTACATACTACCAAGGCTGTTATTATGCAACTCCTATAATTAGGTGTATTGTGATTTATGCTTGTTTTTATGAGCTCACCTATTCACGATTGTTTTTGTGGTGAATGCTTTTCATACCAACTTTATTTGTTTTTCTTCGGAGCCTTCCTTAGTTATTTCTGGTGCCGACTTCAAAAATACTTTTTCCCGATGGTTTTGTCAAAGCTAGCTGCTTAGCCTCGGAGATTGTTGATATTTTGAAAACTAAATGGCTTGTATAAATATGATCTTAAGGCTAGAATCTTATTTGACATTGGCTTAAGTTAGAGGTGCTTTAATATAGATAAATTTAACTTTCAAAGAGAATTTTCAGAGTTAGAAAAATGCTTAGCGAAGGCGAGGAGGCTGATTGGCTACACTTTTGAATCCGCATTCACCGAGCTTGATATTCCCCTTTGAACTTGTGCCATTTTACCATTTGCTCCTTAAGCGAGCCTGCATTGACTTGTTATGCTTCCACACTTTTTGCCACATTACTTTTAGTGTCTTATTCTTTGGTTTGGAGGTGGTCCCGGTAGCTCCTGAAGGTGCGTGAATTGCTCTCTGTTAATGAAAAAGCGAAGTTGATTCTGTGCCGTGACACAGTTCTCGGTAGAGTGTCCGTGGAATTTATGAAATTGACAATAATCCTTTGAATATTTTGTATGCTTCGGTTGGCTTCCCCTGCTATGCGGATATCTGATTTCACTGGCGAATTTAGATTGCTCAATGGTTCGGAGAGCATCTTTGATGGGAACACATAACTTGGGGAGTTTTCTGTCATGGAGCGCTGGAAAACCCGGCCTAGTTATTCCGAACTTTCTGTTGCCCTGCCCTTGCTGATTGTTACTTCCTTCGAATACACCGCGAGGGTTGTTTCCTTGGTTGTCATTGTATTCTTTATTATCATGGTATTTTCTACCTCCGAATTTCCCTTCGCTCTCGTAGCGATCGTTATTGTCTTGTCTTCCTCGCTTTGATGAGTCTGCGAATGGAGTATGCATTGTTTGGCCTCGGTCTTCGAGTGTTAAGCACATTTTAATGTGCACAGTTTGGTCTACTGATCTATCGAAGATTGGCGCGAAAGTAGGCATAATGTGCTTTGTAGGAATTGCCAGTGAAAGAATTTCTGGATTTGTAGATAAGTGGTTAACATTATTCGTAGCTTGCATGAGCTTAGTTCTATCGCGTGACTGGGTTCTGTTGTTACGAAACTCTGCTCTGAGTGCCTTGATTTGGTCTAGCATTTCCTTCTGCATGGCACTTGCCCGAGCGTCTTTCTTTGTTTGGTTATTATCTCGACACACCTGTACGTTTTCGTCTGATGTTGGGATTCCGTGGCCTTTGTTGACGCCTCTGGCCTCGACGTATGTTTTGGATGCCGAAGGTCCATTCGGATGAGATTCATTGTTTAGCCGAGTGTGTCCTTCGCTACCTCCCTTGTGTTTGGATTCCGATTTTCTCGCCACCTTCCTGTTAGCTTCGGCTAGTTGTTTCTTTAGCTTCCTTATTTCCTTGTTTTTCAAGATTAACTTTCTAAATTGTGCGGCCCGAACCATATTTGCTTCGGCAGGCTGTTGCTCCGATATTTCATTTTCAGGGTCAGATTCTTCATCTCCTTTCTCTTCGTTCTCTCCATTTTCTTCCTGTTTGTGCAGCTGGTGTGGCTCTTCGGTCTCCGGAAATCCGTTTCCTTTGGGGCTTAAATCCTCTACCGCTATTTCGTCTTCATTTACATTTCCTCGGCGTTGGACTGTGCTAGCCGCTACCTCAGGAGATAACCCTTTATTGATTGAGAATCTAGTGTTATGCTGTCTGGAAAATCCGGTTCCTTGCTTCGAGGGACCTGCTCGCTGCTTCGGGGCGTGCTCCGAATGGGAAGCCATTTTGTTGATGACCTGTCAAAAAACAAAAAACCCGTGAGGTCCTAGGCGGCTAGCGCAGTGTACTTTGTCGGCCATGTACATCTATTCTACAACTGACTTTTCAGACGAGGCTGAATGTACTTTTTTGCTCTTTTTAGATACATCTTTAACCGTTTATTTTGTTTTATAGTCTAAATCGTGCCTTTTCATTTTGTTCCCTTTGTGGAGTGTTATTTCCTATTATAGCGAGAAATTTGAAAATCCTAAAATGGATTTATACGTATATGATGAAATTTGAAGACTTCAAAGTGGATTTTGGTATATATTATAAAATTTTAAACCCTAAAAATGAATTTGATGTTTATTATTAAATTTTAAAATCCTAAAAATGGACTTTGATGAATAAGACAATTTTTGGAAACCCTAAAATGGATTTTATTAAATAACGTGAATATTTGAAAATCTTAAAATGGATTTTAATGAATAACATGGGTTTTGAAACCCTAAAATGGATTTTGGTAAATAACATGAATATTTGAAAACCTTAAAGTGGATTTTAGATTCTGCACGAATTGGTTTTTCGCTTGAAGTTTTCTCTGCAGGAGTTTTAGTCCCTCGAAGATCTATTTTACCATACCGAAGCTAAAAATACTTTTTAATGGATGTCTCTACCATCTGATGCTGTGCTCAAAAGGCTCTAAAACACACTAAAACCTTTAAGGTCATTTAGATGTTTAAGAGGCAGGAGCTATTTTCATGAAAACAATCTTTTGAAAAGATCTTTGAAGAAGATTATAAAGACGATAAAACAAAAAATTTGAAAATCTGAAAATTCACAGGCAAACCCTAAGTTGTTTTAATCATCCCTGTTTCTAGCGCCAAACTGTACGAGTAGAAAATCTGCATAGGTACTCGAGGTACCACATCCATCAGATCTACTCGCACATACAGTATATAGTGGTTTAGCAGTCCGAGGACATCAAGAACAGCATCGAGGATGCGATGAACAGTGATTTAAAACTAGATAAAACAATCAAGACCAGATAAAGAAGACTTTCTGTGTATTACTAATGCTGAGATTACATGAATAAAACCCTAAGGAACCAGAGGAGATTACAAACCTAATCTCTCTCTTGCTACTTAGGCTCAACCAAACAAGAATCCAACCCTTACAAAGTTTCCCAAGCTCGCCTTATATAGGTCCGAGCTTGGGTGGTTTACAGCTAATAAAGACAAAAGACTCAATCGTGGTGGTGTCAGTTTCTGTCGAGTAAGGCGGTTTACGCTCCGAAGCTGGATCATTGGCTTCGGTCCTTCATTGTAGTCCGAATCCCTTTCACTCCGAATCTTTCCTCGGCACAAATGTAACTTCTCTTCCTTCACCTACCCGAGACGTCGCTGCTCATCTCCTCGGCCTGGTTCTCTCAGCATGGTTATGCCCCCAGGATGCGAGACACGTGATCCGACGGGTTTTACCCCCTACAGTTAGCAAAAAATTTGTGTTGATTGTGGTACAACCAGTGGTTGAAGGCGTCGTTCAAGAACAAACTGATTCATTAGGTGACCGTAGCGGAGGGCAAACAGAAGAGTTGGGACGACTCTTAGGTAACTTCAAAGAAATCATGGAGGAACCAAAGGGTCTGCCGCCGAAGAGACCTATTGAACATGAAATTCAAATTTTACCGGAAGCTCTTGTTCCAAATGTTGGGTTATATAGACAGTCCATTGCGGAGTCTGATGAAGTGAAGAAACAAGTCGAAGAATTGTTAGAGAAGGGGTTGATCAAGCCAAGTTCGTCGCCAGGAGGTTCACCAATAATTTTGGTACCTAAGAAGGGTGGAGAATGGTAGATGTGCATCGATTATCGGGCTCTAAATAAGATTACGGTGAAACCCTCTTCCTCGAATTGATGATTTATTTGATCAAATTAAGCATGCTAAATATTTTAGCAAGTTAGATCTTAAATCTGGTTATCACCAATTGAGAATGAAAGAAGAAGCTGTGTGGAAAACCACATTTAAAACGAAACAAGGGTTGTTTGAATGGTTAGTTATGTCGTTCGGATTAACTAATGCTCCTGCCACTTTTATGCGGTTGATGAATGAAGTGATGAGGCCTGTGTTAGATAAATCTGTTGTTGTTTTCTTGGATGATATACTTGTTTACAGTCTGTCATGGAAAGATCACTTGTTGCACTTGGAAGCGATGTTTAAACTTCTGGATTCGTCTAAACTTAAAACTAAATTTGAAGAAGTGTGATTTTGCTAAGAAAACAGTACATTATTTGGGTCACATTGTGGGTAATGCAGAAATTGATGTTGATCCAAGTAAGGTTGTAGTGATTAAAGATTGGCCAAGACCAACAACACAGACGGAGTTGAGAAGTTTCATTGGAGCAACACAGTATTTGCAGAAGTTTATTCGGAACTACTCGGAAGTCGCAACACCTTTAATTCGCTTAATTTCCAAAGATAACAGCATAGTTTGGACGAGTACCATGATACTGATCTGTATCTGTGTAGAAGTATGATTTCAGTCTCAAATTGGTTTCATAATGTGAAAGTTGAACGTTCACAAGAAAATGAGGTCTTCAATGTTGTTCAAATGCAGTGTTTCTAAATGGATGGTAAGTGTGGAAAACTTAGCGACTACATTTGCCGAGTGAAAAATGTTGGTACTCGAAATAGACCAATTGAGGATGGCAAGAGTGAAAAGTGCACTCCACTTGTATAAGTAATGCGGGCTTCTGTTTAAAAAAAAAATAATGCAATAAAGGGATCGGTCTCAAGTATAGACATGACCTGGTTCGTGATGCGTTTGCTGATATTTGTTATCGTGGGTGTCCCAGCTAGGAAAGAGGTTGATTTGGGGTTCCTCTCAGACACCGGTTTAGCTTTGAGACTTGCGGACATCTTGGTGTATAGCAAGGATAATGGACATGATGTATGTATGGATATCACAGTTGTTTCACCTTTTACAGGCGTTGGGGTGCGTGCTTGGGTACCGAGCAAGGCAATTGATGATGTTGGCGATCGTAAAAAAGAAAAATATTTAGAGAAATGTACCGCTCAGGGCTTTGGTCTTGGTGTGCTGGCTTTCACCACTTTGGGGGAGTTGGGTAGTGATACCGTGGAGTTTCCGAAGAGGTTACGCAATTATATGGCTAGCCATGATGCAAATGTCATAGTGGGTGATTTTCTTTTTCATAGGGATTATAACCCAGCTTGTTGTCAGGCTTCCATCTAAATCTTATAATTCTGGTGATTCTGATTCAGATTAATAATATATTCTCCTTTCTTAAAACAACAATTAATATTTTTACACCTGTCTTACACCTCATTCCTACCTAGCGATACCTCCGTGGCTCCGCTTGGAGTGGTACACTGGTACCCTTTATGGAGTGCACAGAAGTCAGAACCGTAGCCGTAGGGGTTGAATGTAAATGGGTCTTGAATCTAGATTATTGGGCTCTGTGGAGTTTAGTCGTAAAAATGGGTTAGATAGGAGGGCAATAAGCAGATGTGGGATTTCTTATTTTTCTTTCTATATTCTTCCGATTTTATGCGATTTTTCCTTCAAAAAAAATATTTTATGCGATTTCTCATGGAGGTTGGGAAGGATTCGAATGGTAATTAAAAATACTGCAACTTTTAGGGTTTCGAAATTCTAGAGATGCGAAGGAAGGAATGGATTTACTTTAGTATTAATCACCTGTTTCTCCCATTTCGACTCAGAGTTTCTCGTCCCCATTCCGTCGAGAAAAATGTAGTACTCTGTTCTTTGCTAAAATTGGATCTTTTTTTTGTAAGTACAACGTTATTTTTGTTTCTTAAATTGGGTGTTTTCTCTAATTGAATATCAGAACCCTGAAACTTATATTTAGAATATTGATATGAAAGATGTTGTCTTGGTGTGAATTTTTTAGTGGGGGTGGGGTGGTGCTGCTGCTGTTGGTGGTGATACTGGCGGTGGTGGAATCTCACCTGCAAATGAAGAAAGGTGGAACGTTTCTCAGTTCGGAAAGTTACAGGGGATGAAGATGTTTGTTTCGTGTTGGTAATTACTTCTGATTCTTTTTTTAAATGTGAGGGTTTTAGCATTTTGGTTTTACCTTAGGCAATTCTATAAAGAATGGCTATCGATTTTTTTTAATGTGTGCAAGGATAATTGAGACTTCTGAACTGATGTGATGAAAGACACCCATTTGTTGTTGAACTTTGATGAGCTAGACCACAAACTGATATTGATTTCTTGTATGAGAAAATGCATTTGAAATAAGGAAACTGATAGTATGTTACTGTGTTTGTGAAGGTTAGAATGGCATCAAGAAAGGTGAACTTCCTGATCCAAGGGTCTGTGCAACCACCCCAGCCACAGTTTCAAAGGTAGTTTACTTAATGTACCAATTAAACAGTATCATCTGAATTTTATGCTTCTCTTTGGGTCATTATTCCACTTAATTGCTCAGTTATCTAAAAAAACAAAAATGAAGGATAAATGTTAAATTATTATTTGATAGAAAAATGATACAACTCGTATCTAATGCTGTGCAAAAAAAAAAAAATCCAAAGCAAAAACAAACAGAAGCTCAAAGTCCTGCGGAGTCTATAAGAGAGTTCCAGTGGTACAAAAAAATCAAAGCCGTAAAACCATTGCAGACTTTAGAATAAGGAAAATAATGAGTTTGATGTCTTTCTTCTTCCTACCTTCGAAAGCAATGGCGTTTCTTTCTTTCCGAAGAAGAACCATTTGTAAAACATTGCAGTAAGAGTACTGGCATGTATTTTCCGATATCAAAGCTGCTGAAGTATATAGTAGATCATGCAACTGGTGCATTCCTTTTTAACAACATCACTTTGTTTCGTTGCAAAACTCATGCCAACTACTTTGTATTTGTCGTCTCAATGAAGTCATTTGTTTTATACAAAACCATTTGAGTGTCTAGAAATGAATTAGATCTTCTCTTGATCAATTATTTTCTGGACCCAATAAACAATAGATTGATAGGAAGAACAATAGTACTAGAGATTACGCAATGGTAACTTTAATTTTATTGCTTTAGAAAAAGTGTTTTACAACGTTTACCTTCAAGGATTTTTCACCCTAGGTGTTGTATTTCCCCCCTTGGTTTCTCTCTCTAATATTTTTCTAGTATTCTCGCCATATCCTCTGCTGGCACTCTGGTTACCTTATTTATGGATAGGACTTTCCTAATAATAGTCGTTCTGATTAAAGGAAAACTCCCCTATATTTGTAATCTTATAAAAATAGGACTCGTAAGTTCGTTTTCCTTCTAAGATTAAGGAAACCACTTCTACAAATACTAGGAGAAGTATTTTCTAGTTTCTAAACCTTGGTATAGGATATTTCAATATGCCTCTACCCAAAAACGGATCAACTCTAGTCATAACATAAAGAAATTATTTGGTAACTGAACAACCAATGTTATCTATTATTCATCATCTAACATATACATGGAGTAGGATACCAATCCCCAGAAGAATCGTATGAAAGTAGTTTATCTCCATAGCCGGAATAATAGTGAAC
The DNA here is from genome assembly GCA_023529015.1 of Papaver nudicaule. Taxonomy (NCBI): domain Eukaryota; kingdom Viridiplantae; phylum Streptophyta; class Magnoliopsida; order Ranunculales; family Papaveraceae; genus Papaver; species Papaver nudicaule. The sequence goes on along the minus strand of JAJJMA010276187.1, from coordinate 42,907 downwards.
GATGGGTATAGACTCACTAATATCTGATAAGCATGTTCAAGTTAAATACTACGAGCTCTGTCGTAACCAGAGTGCTTTGCTACATCAAGACGTAGTGACGAAGTCAAATCCTAATTTTATTGTGGGATTGATTTTCGAATTAGTGAGTAAAGCCAATGCCGTAAGAGCTTGCAAGCTTACCACTCCGGTGGATGAATTGGAAGCAGCGGAGAAGACTCTGAAAGCAATAAAAAAATGGGCTTCAATGTGGACTTTTTGCTTTCTCGTTTTAACCAAATTATTAAAATGAAGCTAGTTTTGATCGCTGAAAAGAGATAAAAGGTACCCAAAAAGCCATGCTGAAGAGTAGATATGCCAAACTGGTGATGTGAAATCTTGAAAGGAACATGTTACAAATAAATAATGACAGCATGGAAGCTATGTCAGAGAATGTGTAAAAATATCTTCTCCAGATTTAGATGTTCTTCTTTTCGTTTCATTTCTTCTTCTTTTCTTGGATGTTAAGTCTTATGACTCCCTTTTCTTTCTGATGAGCGTTGTATATCTGCTGGTTTTTGAAATGCAAGTTCTTGTGTTGTGCCTATGCATCCTCTTATAACAAATTGCATTTCAAAAACCAGCGGATATACACTATTCATCAGAAAGTAAAGTGGGCAGAAGACTAATCCTCCAAAAAAGAAGAGGAAATGAAACGAAAAGAAAAACATCTATATCTAGAAAAAGATATTTCTATACATTCCTTGACACAACTCTTATGCGGTCATTATTTATTTGTAACATGTTCCTTTCAAGATTCCACATCTCCAGTTTGGCCTTTCTGCTTTTCAGCATGACTTTTTGGTACCTTTTATCTGCTTCTTGGTGATCGAAAACTAGCTTCATTTTAATAGCTTTGTCAAGACAAGAAAGCAAAAAGTCCACATTAAAGCCCATTATCTTAATTGCTTTCATAGTCTTCTCCGCTGCTTCCAATTCATCCATTGGAGTGGTAAGCCTGCATGCTCTTATGACATTAACTTTATTTATTAATTCAGAAAGGGAGATTTAGACTTTGGGTCTCTACTTTTGGTACGACTTTGCGTTTGGGTCTCCAGGAAATTTTAATTAGAGTTTGGGTCTCGGGACCCGAGTTGACCGTCTTGACCGTCACAGAAATGTTAAAAAAATGAAATGACGAAAATATTATTAGGAATAAATATAATTACTAACGTTGCCATCAACTTTCTTCTGTTTAATCACGTGTGACACAAGCACGTGTGTCACAAACATAAAACCAACTAACCTAATCGATATCAGGCTAACAAGTATCATTTTTCTTCTTCTTAGGGTTCATGTCTGCAGAGGCCACATGGGGATTTTAGGTCTTCCAAAAATTAAATCGACAGTACAACTAAATATTATTAGCTTTTGATGATCTATTTTGGTATTTCCTTCGAGTAAGCAGTAGAAACTTGAGTTGAATTTTGTCAATTTGAAGATTATTAGGTATGTATATAAATTGGGTTTAATTTCATTTGTTTAATTTAGGGGTGTTGTTCCTTTAGTTTATATGAATGTTGTTTGAGAGATGAGCATGTTTGAACAGTTGTTTAATTGGTTAATTAATTTTGTTTTTCCCTTTGTTCTTTAGGGTTTTGTTTTGTTCCCATTTTTCTAGGTTTCTTTTTGATTCTCTGTGTGTTATTGTCGGGTTATGCTTTGAATATATAATTGTTTGCAAGAATAGTGAGCTGAGGTGGTGGTATGTTCTCTTCAACATCTGGAAGGGGAAAGAGAAGATTCATGGACTGGTTTGGCACACCAAAGCAGTGGGTAGAAGAAAACTAAATGCATTTAGGTTCAGTTTTCTTCTTTACTATCTTTCTTTTGAAAAATTTCTGCCTTTTTATGTTATTTGCTGCTCTGGATATATAGAGATGAAAACATAGAGATGAAAACAATGAACATCTTTCTTTTGATGAGTCTAGACAAGTTTAAATGACCAAGTAATTTTTTGATTTTGTGTGAAAATAGTTTATAGATGGATTTAGGGTGAAATGGTGTGTAAAACAGTCATCAGATTGGTGTTGTGAGAAACAAACGTGCGGCAACCAACGAGAATTTATGAATTATTTGAAAATGAAATTAATTTCTGTGACGGTCAAGACGGTCAATTCGAGTCCTGAGACCCAAACTCTAATTAAAATTTTTTGGAGACCCAAACGCAAAGGTGTACCAAAAGTAGAGACCCAAAGTCTAAATCTCCCATTCAGAAATCATTCCCGCAATAAAATTATGATTTGGCTTTGGCTCCACGTCTTGATGCAGCATTCTGGCTATGGCAGAGCTCGTAGTATTTAGCTCGAACATGTTTATCAGGTATGTGAGTCTATATTATAACGTCCACTATTATCTTGGCTATGGAGATGAACTACTTCCATCCGCAAATAAAATAACGTATGTATGTTGTTCCTTCACTAGCACCATAACCTAAGAGAACAAAAAAAAAACATAGAAGTTCAAAAGGCTGTACTTGGACAAAGATCTAACTCAGGTTGTTCTAAGCTCTTTTGGGAATAACTGCCATATTGCAGCATTTCTCAATGCCATGAACTCCTTTTGTGAAAAATGCATTTCCGGTGTTATGGTTATTAATTCCTTGTATCGAATAATTTGTTGAAAGAACTAGGATAAACTGCTAATTGTTGTGAACCTAATCAACCGATTGTCGCATTTCCAAATGATATTCCGTCATCATATTTCCTTTCAATCCCAACAACAAACTGTGTTTGCTTCTTTCTTAGCTCACATACCAAAAGAGTGTATTGCGTGTTCAAAATCTGAAAGTCATGTGTTTGTTACTTTGTTAGTTAACTTCTTAAATACCGAAGTTAATCTGAAAATACGCTTGGGGGGTAAAAACCTAGGTCCTAGTCACTCAGATAGTGACAGCTTGTCCCTTCATAAAGTTTTATGGCGTTCAATCCTGCCAAGTGAAGTTAATGTGTTTGTGTAGTTAAATGCTGAAATCATGTGTATTTTGATTTATGTCTTGTTAAGATATGCTTTGTGGGGGGTAAAATCTTTGTAACAAGTAATGATTGGTAGCGTTTTATTTCTTTTGCTGTGGTTTATCATTCAGGCTAAAAATATTAAATTTGTAAGCCAGATAGCTGATTTGTGCTTTGGTTCTGGCAGAATGTGCCCTATATGTTTGCTCCAAAGGAAAGAGTCGGCCGAGCATGTGGAGTCACATGGTCTGTTATTGCTTGTTCAGTGACTAGCAGCGAGGGAAACCAGTTGAAAATTCAAATTACCCAGCTCAAGGTATGCATCATTTATTGTTTGCTATGTTGTGTCCCATACTTATTGATTTTGTGTTATTTCTTATATTATTATTTTAAGGCTTCATTTTACAAAAATAAAAAATCAATATTGCAGGAATTCCTTTTGACGCTATCTGCCTTTTGTGTTAGAGGAATTTGGTTTTCCATAGGTTTTGATTTACAGTGCTGTGCTGTTAGTCCAATAATATTTTGAGAAAGTTCTGTTGCCACGTTTAGATGTTTATGTGAATCACCTTAAACTTAACTAATGTTAAACTTAGTATGATCCGTGATTTTGGGTTGATGCTGCTTTTAAATAAACTTATGGGAGATCATACAAGATATGAGGGGGGCCACCAGACCAGTTGCTAAAGTTGAAGTGCTTAAGGTGTGCTTGTTGTATATATATATCCTGTGTTGCAGATCTTCTAGCTTCACGTTGACTTTTATGTGGTCTTGAATTACAAAGTTAGATGGTCTCTGTTCTTGTAGATATACAAGTTTTGTTTCTGTAACAGTTCTTGGGATTCCAAATGGGTTTACCTTTTTCCCGTACCTTGTTCTGAATCCATCTTGCTATGAGGGTTTTTGCCCATCAGGAGCCATCCAAGCTACGCCAGAACTGTTCGAAAAATGATTCCAGATTTGTCTTGAGATACAATGTATAAAATGGTTTGTTGACTCCTCAATTATCTAACTTCATGTATGTTGATTGAGGATAATCTACTTGGCGTAGGTAATCTATTATAAGATATATATAGTGAACTGGAATATTGCTTAAACGGATGCTTTCCTGGGATCTTACCTTGTTTTTAGCTTTGATTTCATGTCCATTTCGGTTTGCCTGGTCCTAGAAACATTTTATGAAATCTTATTGACCAGTGTAATAATGCTACGCTGTGAAATTGATTGAATTTATAATTTTTGCATATTGAGCCTAGAACACATCGAGAGGCATCATTTCCTGAAAATAATTGTAATCTTGTGTTTGAGTTGGCCTGAATTTCTGCAATTCTGAGGCTTAAGGAAAAAAAAGAAAAAAAAAATGGTCTATTAAATTGATTATGAAAAACATAAATCATAGATATCTGAATTAAGTGTACATCTAAATATTGTAATATGTTCTATGTTGATGATGTTTTACATGTATACCCAGTAGTAATAACTAGTCTTGTACAGCTTGGCATAACTTGTATGCTTACCTGGCAATCTACTCCTAGTGGTTGACAGGTTTTCTGATATAGGTATTTCATGGACTATCCTTGCAATTGAAATGATTGTGTGATTGTTAGGATTATATTGGTGCTCAGTTTCAATATGTGGTGAACCAGCTAACTGCTTTTTCTTTTTTCGCTTTTATTTTTTTGGGTCAGGTGAACAGTCATGTATCTCAAGGTGGCCATGGAATGTAGTGGTGCCTGCTGAGCAGCTGCATGGTGAAGGTCTGCTTCTCCAAAGAGCTATTATAATCATGCAACTGCTGGAGGATTTCTCAAACTGCAAAGTTACTTCCGACTATGGATATTTTGTGGCTCCTACTGCCTTAAAACGCATAGGGGATGGGAAGGTCAGGCAGGATTCAGGCGACGTTCTCTTTCCTGTTGTTTTCAACTTTATCACCTTCAAGCCGTTCAAGGGAGAGACCTATGTGACGTGGTATATACAAGATCATGAAACGGGGGGTGTTCCTAAACTGTGGTCCCATTGAAAAAAGTTTTTCTTGCGGCTATAAAGATGGAAGATTACCACAACTTCCCTGGTGAGAATCCTGTGTTCCACGATGACAAGGACTCCAAGATAGAGAAGGATGTGAAGGTTTTGTTTCATGGTCCTTGGAACAAAGTGGATTGAAACAGAAAGGGAATATCAGATATTGGGAAGCTTGGAAGGAGATTATCTGGGACCTATTTACAGGGGTGAAAGCTAATTTTGAATGTGCTCACATTCTCCCTCCGTGAAATATGTATATATGCTTTTCGAAGCGGTTCATTGTGTTTGTGGGGGATGGGGGTAATAGTACCACCGAAGGACGGAAGGACATGGATTAGTCTTGAGTAAACGGAAGTACGGAATATACAATTAGAATTCTCAGAAAGTAACGCTACATTCTATAACTATGTCATCTTTATCATTTGGAAGAAAACTACAGGTGAACGTGTAAATCCCATCTGCTATCATTGACTTCCAATTATTACTTGTTGAGATTGATTAGAAGTATGCCTGCTTTCATTTAGGAGCAGGTTCAGGGTATTCAAGTTAATTGATACCCTGGCACGCCAGGATTTAGTTAGTCTTTTTATTTTCTTTCTTTGGTTTATTTATTTATAATTGCCATGAATCCAAATTACCTGCTCGAATGATATCATCACTCCAACTTGAAAACAAGTTTAATCGTTACAAATCTATCCACTGGTTTGCTTATAGAATCTGACAGGACTAGGATTAATAATAAAAAAGGAGAAGAGCATTGGTTGCGCAGTTGAGAAAATCTGCCATACAGTTTCAACCAAGTAATAACAAGTGGCACAGCTCATCATTCCTGCTTCTCTCCCAGTAGGAGTGACTTTATGATGGCATCACTCATACCATCAGCGAAAGGGAACAAGTGTCCTGCACCTGCTAATTCGTGGTACTGAACCCATGGGAGTTTTTCTGCAATATAGCGTTGCAGACAAACTTGTACAAGTAAATCTTCATCTCCATGCCATAGGTGTACTCTACCTTCATTGTTACTGAAGGGATTCTCAAGATCCATGGGATCAAATGTATAGCCTCCGAAACCAACATTCATGTCACTGAAAAGCGACACGGATTCACCTTGTTGCCTTATTTGGGTCTGAGGAAACAAGAAATAGATGGTAAGAAAACACATTCTATGTATAGGATTTTCACAAAATTCGAAAGGTTTCAAGGACTGTGCATACCCTGTCTCCACTTAAAAGCCTGGGAATAAGCTCTAAATCCTGTTTAGAAAAGATTTCAATGACGCGGGCGACAACACTTGAAGCAGGAAACCACTTCTGAGTGTTCCACCAGTAGGTGAGGAACGGTGCGTAGTGAGATACTCGAAGAGCCCATTGGTCTTGTACACGTTGCAATGAATAGCCTTCTTTAGCCAACTTGGCAGGGAACCCAGGCCACCAGTAATTAACTACTGGAGCGATTAGTGCTGCTCCTGCTAACCTTCAAGTACTCCAAGATTTTTTCATATGAGACCCAAGATATTCACATGTAGGTGCTAACAATTAATCAATTTTATCCATATGAGACCCAACCTTTTGCATTATAAATGGACTACAACTATCTGTGTCATGGACTCGACTGATATCAATGTTACTATAATGTGCTATCTATGGACTACTGTACTTGCATGTCTAATAATATTTTCTACGGGTCAAATGCAAATCAAGCTTAAAAAATCAACAATGAAGGTGCAAAGTTGAATTTGGCAAAACCGTACCGGTGAGGGATGTATTTGAGGCAGCCCCAAGTCGCCTGACCTCCCATAGAAAATCCAATTACATAGAATTTGGGTCCTAGATCCAAATGGTCAGCAAGCTGTTCCACATCTAAAGCAGTACTCTTGTCTGTACGTTTCGGATTCGGATCACTTTCTCCGTACCCAGCTCTATCAAAGGACACCATATATATCCCCAACTCTTCAGCCAATTCCTGTTATTACCCACACTCTTTTAGTCAACCCAAACAAAGAGCTAAACTTGAAAGAACCAAAAACAAAAAAAAAAAAAAAAAAAAAAAAAAAAAGTAATAATTACCTGAGATAAGGGCATGGGATTAAGTCTGAAGGAATCAAAACCATGAATGTAAACAATCTTATATTTGGCTTCCTCTTTTGGAACTCCATGTTCTTTGTAAGCTAAATGTCTTCCGTCACTGAGCTTGACCCTTGGTGCCGTAACCGGTGGGCCATCTGAAGATCCACAAATCTTTGGTGGTGGAGGTTGAATCGCTTGATAACCGAATGCCAATAAAGCCATCACCACGACTATTGATATTGTCTTATACATCCCTGAAAAAGTAAAAATCAGTACACAAAAAATTTCAATTCAATTGTACTTATTTCATTGAAAAGTTGATAACTAGCTTTTTCTAGAAGTACTTTTGCAAAAAGTGAATCGATCTCTATAATCTATTGGAAGAAAAAGATGAAAAACCCACCGTATGGAAGTTTGAGTCCACTGTTCTGCTTCCCTTTTCTTGTGTGAGCTCTAGCTGATGCTGCAGAGATTTTCTTAGTTATTAATTCCACCATTGCTGCAACCCAATCTTCCCTTATACTCCAGGAATTCAATGCTGCCAATTGCCAAAGATAATACAAACCCTGTGAAGGTGAGGTTTATAGAGATAGATGGTGGTGACTGATGGCGTGAGAGATCTGCCAATACCATAAATAAGTCAATTTAACATTAAATTATGGAAGAATTTATTATCATATATTACGATTGCCACATGAGATAGGTCCGTGATTAGTTTGTTAAGAAGTATAATTACCATGTACAACAAGGTTTTGATTCCATTATTGTTACATAAAGTTAACGGTTTTAATCTAAGAAACGACAATTTGCGTTGAAGTTTATTAGTTTATTAATGGAAAACGACGAGAAAGGTTCTGGAAAGTGATGTTTGTTTTTTTAGAAATGTTAAAATGAAGTCTACTAAATTCGTACTTGAGTTGCGTTAAACAGAAAATGACAATTCCATGAAAGCCAAATCGGACCAAAAGGCAAGATGCATGCATCAACATGAACTTGCGGTGTAACCGTCTAACACCATAATGGAAAGAAACGAAAATCGAAAATGACCGGTGAACACTAAGTTTGGATAGCAATATGTGGTACTGAGGTGTCGCAAAAGTAATGGGTGAATTTTGTAAGTGCAAATTTCTAAAATGGCCACAAAAATTATGGCTAATTAATATGTCGGCCGTTTTTTTAAACAGTTTTACAAAATGGCCAAACCGTTAACTTTTCCAGGCCCACCTTTTTAGTCAAACCCGTTGATTAAGTCAAGATTTTAGCATGGAATTACCACCATATCCCTGGTACATATATCCACAAATCAACCGCTCATTTAATCGACGGTGAGAGATCTAGCTCTGTACACGTGCGCCCTAACACGTGAGTACTCACTAAACCTGAAAACACAATTCCTCTTCGACGGAAATTCATTCTTCTTCTTCTTCTTCTTCTTCTTCTTCTTCTTCTTCTTCTTCTGTTCTCTGTTGTTGTTCTATATAGGGTTAGGGTTTCTGAGATGGTTGAAAGTAAATCGAGCAATAAAACATCGAAGGTTGGAGAGAATTGAACAAAACCCATATTGAGTTATGGCTAGATCGATATGTATGATGAGTACAGAGAGATAAATAGTTGTTTTATGAAGAGGAAGAAGAGGAATGATGGGGATGAAACAGGTGATGCAAAAACAAGAGGTTATCACAAAAAAAAATTGGGGATTCTTTGAATTGATGATTTTAATTACTAATACATGAAAATTAAAGGTATGGGTAGGCAGCAATCAAGTTTAATTGCATGTATTGATGCTTTTCATTGGGGAATAAAAAGTTAGGGTTCCTGAAAATTTAAAGGTTATTTGGTTCTTTATTAATTGATAGATATATTTTCAAGGATTTGTTGTTGTAATTGTTGTTGCAGGATAAGCGGTTTGTAAATTTTCAATACCAATTTCAATTTTCGGAGTATTTTGTATTATTTCTGTTGATTGATTGGTTTCAATTTGGGGATGAACATATCCTATTTTTGTGAACAAGATTGATGAACAAGTGATTTGGGTGAAATATATGCCTTTAGATTTTTTTCGTTGATTGGTTTACAAAGGTACCCACCTGTTGATTCATTCCAAACTATCAGTTATGGGATCTTTTGTTTTGATTTGGGTTTCTGATAATGAAATGCAATCACAAAGTATCAGTTGTGGGATTTTTTGTTTGATTGTAACTATAGATTTCTCTTGATAATAATGATTGTAACTGTAAATTTAAGTTTCTATTAGGTTTTGGATCAACCAGAACTTTGACTCTTCTCTAACAGGTGAGGATGAACATTAACTCTTTTCTACCAGGTGCACTGAGTCACGAGTTCACTAGCAAATGATTCACTAGCAAAATTACTCTTCTCTAACAGGTGAGGATGAACAGGTGAGGATGAACATTAACTCTTTTCTACCAGGTGCACTGAGTCACGAGTTCACTAGCAAAATTACTCGGACATAATCAACCGAGTTGGATCGGAGTGATTCATTGGTTTAACTCACCGATCTAACTAAGTGAGGGGTAATATGTCTTTTACCATGTGGGTTAACTGCCATCTAGTGGGTGAACTTCCGTTACCCGTTTTTGAAAAAAACGGGACGGAAAAGGTCAATATCGGCCATTTTGTAAAACTGTTTCAAAAAACGACCACTTTGATAATTAGCCATAATTTTTGTGGCCATTTTAGAAAATTGCCCATTTTGTAATGGTGTCTCCTATTTTTGTTCTATGTAGAGTGAGGTGGGAGAGATTAAGGGTGTCCGTTTATATTGCCCCTTACCTATTGGTGTCTAGATTTAGTATTCACCAAGTAATACGAGCGAAACTCAGAGAGCAATGGGTACAATATGTAACTACAAAAAATCTAAAAGAGATCATGTAGCACACCCAAGACTTATATTTTCTCTAACTATAAAACTCAAAGCATGTTATTAAAGATCTAAAACTATCACATATTAAGCAATAAGAATTAAAGCAAGCAAAGAAAGAAAGAGATTCAAAGATTTTTTACTTGGTTGGGTTCTAGATCCACTGGTGATTCACCCCGGTTAGGATGATTACAAGGGTGATGATTTAGTGATTACAAGTTAAGTTTTTTTCTTCCTCTCAAGAATAACAGTTTAGATCTCTGTCACTTGTTCTTGACCAAAGATTATCCAACCCCTTTCTCAAAGCCCAAGTTTGCCTTACATAGGCGAAATACATGAGTGTGATACAACTAATATTTCTAACAGATTTTGTCATTCTCCGACAAGTGTGATTGGCAGGTACTGCTTCGGGAATCCTTACGAGTTTTCTTAAACAAACATTTCTTTACTTGAACTATCTTTATCAGCGATGCACAAACTTGTTCAACAAATCTCCTAGATTTCCATCAGTATACTCACGCATTCTATGCATCACTGCACAATTTTCTCGATCAGCCTTTCTCTGTTTCAACTTTATACACGTCATTATCTTCTTTGCTTTACTTGTGCTTGTTTAGAATCTATTCCTTGCTTAAGATGTATACACGTGGCAATGTCTTTTCCTGCCCCCATAGTTTACGTTTTTCCTAATTTTAATGAGTGAAGATCATGGAGAAGGAAATTTAATCTCGCCAGAAGGATGAAAGCCACGTGTCCCACTCAGGGCCGTAGCAAATAATTTGGGGGCCCTAGGCGGATTGACAACATCATACCCATAAATATACTGAATACAAAAGCTTGCACATAAAAAAGACTCTTACAAGATTTGAATATGAATGCTAGGCAGAGTTTTGCCATTGAGTTAGGAAATTTTTTATCTGTAGTTGTTTTTTTTTTTTTCATTTCTATTTGAATTGGTGTTTTGTTTTCATTTTATATATCAATACTTACATAAAAATATATAAAATCACAAATTTGGGGGCCCTAGGCCGTCGCCTAGTTCGCCTATGCTCAACGACAGTGTTGTGTTCCCACAACAAGAAGATCGAGAAACCAAGCAAAGTAACCGGAACCTCTGCAAAAGCAGCCTCAAGAACAATTCTATTCAAATCGATAAGGGAAAATACAGACTCTAGCAAACACTTTATACTCTCTCAGACAAATCCTTATCTGTAAATGACCCACTCCACACTCTGACACGTGTTGTCCTTCTAACAAAATAGAGAAAATACAAATACACAGGGCACCCTTAATAACTAGGGCCACAAAACTGTAGATAATACCAGACATAGACACATAATAGGGTAATGACTGACACTCCGGATAGGGGCACCCCCTAGGCACATGAAAAACCACTCCCCTTGAAAACATCCTTGTCCTCAAGGATGAGAGCTAAATGAAGCTCCAAATAGAGAATCGATGCCTGCTGCATATGGAGTGTGTAGAAGTCTAGCCTAGAGTCGGCTCCAACTGGTTGACTACTTGGGTTGTTGCTTCCAGTGCATAAGTCAAGCCCAGTAGAAAGGACTGTAGTGGATATCCTTAGGAGGCCCGTTAGTGCTCCAGAACAGAGCCCAATAGCCAATTCAGTCTCCTCCTGCAAACAGAGCTGCTTGTTCTTGGCTTTAATTCTCTCAGCTTGTGTAGCCATATGTCCGCCTCCTTGAACTTCTGTTAGGATGCCACACTGAGAGGATAGTAATCTGTACTTCCACCTCAAGTAGCCCACTAGCTTCTTCTGCACAGATTGCCACAACTGAGTGCAATAAGAAGGATGTTTCAGTGCCTGTAGAGATTCCACCCTCATTGATGTATAACATGTTGCATCAATTTTATTCATCCACTTGTCAGGGTCCTTCCCTTGCAGTGCAATGAAACTACATCGACACAAGCTCCAATAGCACACAGAGAAGCAAAGAGAGTCCCACTCCAACAACACCTCAATCATTCTCAAAGTTATATTACGAATTTCAGTGAACATGGACCGAGTTTCCACCATTTTCTCATAGTATCTCAATTTGACATGGCCTCTTGTTGTTTGATAACCCAGAGACAACCATTGTATATAGGAAAAATAAACATGTTGGGTATAACACAAGGAGCACAGAACAAGTATGGCAGAAATGGGGTATACCTTCCTTACTCTCTTTCGTCTGGCCAGACTTCCATAACTCACAGCAGTTAAGAGACCCAGCAATTCAACCATGCAAACAGATTAGTCATGCATAACTGATCCATAATTGATGCACCTGTCTGTAACATTGCACCCAGCTGATAAGAGAGTCACCTTGGTCCAGCTGACCTTACCTGCACCCCATAACTTTGTGTATAGCCACCTGAACTTCCACCTCAGATAATCCAGCCCTACAGTAAGAACACCCGACATTCTGAATTTCCAATTTAAGAAATCACCCAATAATCTGTAACAAGTAACAACTATGGCCTACTGTGGGCAGAGGAATAAGAAACACCGAAGGAAGTTCCCACTTCTTGTGAAGGAACTGCAGCACAGTCATAGTGATCACTGGTACTTCAAAATAGAGCTGACCACAATCACTTGCTTCAACAGAGTGCAGGATAAGCACAATGAAGTCCTCTAACAGAATTATCAGTTGATACCCATGTTCTAGAACAAGAACATGAACAGATCTCTCACTGTAATCATCCAGTAAGGATGACCCATTGCAAACAATCACATAAGAAGTACATATACCAACAGGCATTACTGAACCACATCCAAGACTACAGGAAAAACTCTCAATGAACTCAAATCCTATGCCACGATCATATAACATACAAGAATATTCAATTTTCAAAGTAAAACAATCCTTACCAGCCCTGCGGCAGAATGAGCTAAATAAGATGGGTTATCTCCCTGCAGCAGCACTTCCTTACACACATCAAATAGTAACCCAACATGCAGAACTATAATCTCCTCAACCAATCCATGCATCAGCTCCAACTGAGATGATACCTTACAACTCCCACATATATTAGGTGCAAGCAGCAGTGACTGTAAGAAGGATCTAAGTCTGAAGTGATATAAGGTGTTGCTCCCCACTTTGGGAAGATGAAGCCACCCAAATAAAGCATGTTCAAGCTGTGTTTCACCCTCTCCATGACTCTGAGTGACATTTCTTTCATGGGAATTCTTTACCAAACCAATACATATAAATATAATGGAATGCACAGACCATAATTCATATCCAAACCCATGTCTAGAAATCAACCTAAAAACTGACTTCACACTTTTCGAATCACTAAAAATTGAGCTCCAATCAGCTAATACCACACAGACTTCATAATCACCCACAAAAGAAGTAAGTACAGCAACAAGGATTTCATAACAACTTTGAACATCCCAAGAATACCTTCCAGAGAACTCAAATCCCTTGTCGCGATCATATACGGAACAATGAGGAATATAATTTAGATGAAAATGAATATAACTCTGTACTACCCAATCAGAATTTTGAAATGTAAAATGTATAATTCTTGCAGACATTTTAACAAACAGCTTAGTCTCCAAAAAAGAATTTGTAGAACAAGGATCTGGTTGGTACCCACGATCAGAAATCTCTAGACAAAATATTTTTTCATAAGAAATCGCTGATATCTTTTCACATTTCCCACGATCGAATATCCTTCGATTATAATCAAATAGAAGAACAAAACGATTCTTACCCACTAGTTTGTTGTGAAGAATGATCGATTCCTTTAAGGAATCGTTTTCCTCACACTTTGTGTCACCAATTTCTACCTGACTTCGTTTGGTGAAATCATTAATTTCAGTTTTTGCAATTTCTTCAAGGAAAAATGACAAAATCGTCAATTCAGAATCCTCAGCTTCAAGAAAAAAAAAAAAAGGGGGAATAATTAGCTCTAATTCATCTTCTTCTTCATCTGTTGATGTAATTGAAGAGTCATTAATCGATTCAGGAACCAAGTCTTCAACGATAACCGTCTCCTCCATATCTGAATCCGATTTTTCACCCAATTTTCCAAAATATTTTTCACCATTTCTCCCAAAATATTTTTCCATCACAACTTCGAAATAAGATTTTGTAACCACGGATTCTATTTTAGAAGATAGTTGAGAAAACTCGGATAGATCTTTCGTTGTAAGCGTAGCCAAAAGCTATGGCTCTGATTACCAACTGTTGTGTTCCCACAACAAGAAGATCGAGAAACCAAGCAAAGTAACCGGAACCTCTGCAAAATCAACCTCAAGAACAATTCTATTCAAATCGATAAGGGAAAATACAGACTCTAGCAAACACTTTATACTCTCTCAGACAAATCCTTATCTGTAAATGACCCACTCCACACTCTAACACGTGTTGTCCATCTAACAAAATGGAGAAAATACAAATACACGGGCACCCTTAATAACTAGGGGCCACAAAACTGTACATAATACCAGACATAGACACATAAAAGGGTAATGACTGACACTCCGGATAGAGGCACCCCCTAGGCACATGACAGACAGACCTGGTCCCACTTACTTGTAACCGCATGCATCCCAGAATTTTTGCTCACTCTTCCCCTATTGACTTGATACGCCGATTGTCATTCCCTTTACCCTATAAATACTATCTCTCTTAAATCTTCATTTTACTAAAAAATCTTCAAGTTGTCTTCTCTTTCCGCATTTTTCTCTTCTTCTTCAATTCTTCATCTTCTTCAAACCCCTTTCTCTATCAATGATTTTTTTTTTTCTTGCTTATTTAATCTTTGTTTCTTCAGGAACTTTGCTTCTAATCCTCATTTCATTCTAAGGTAATTTCTCCTTATTTGCTTTATTGTTTTTCTTCTTTCTTCTTTCTTCTGTTTTGATTTTTTTAATTACTTCTTCTGCCACTGCTCTTTGCTTCACAATTTAAGATGCCTTCTAAATGCACTTGTCCTTCTTACACCGATATGGACTCCTACATAAAATCATATCGGATTGATCTATTTGGTTCAAAAGTTATAGCAGTTAGCTCTATCTCTTCAACTCCCCTTGATTTGGACTGTATTCACTGAGAAGCTAGGAGCTAGTTAAGAGCTAGGTTAATACTTTTTATCTAGGAAGTGATGTCGACATTATCAAAGCTGATGACGATATCTGGAAGTTAATAATTTCATAAAATGATTTTCGAATCCAAGGTCACGGATTTCGAATTGAACTCTATCCCTGGGAGTATATTTGGTAAGCACCAAATTTCGAATAATGAAATATCCAAATATATCTTATTGAGTATTATTTGCTTTGAATGTTTTTGGCCAAATATTTAATGGAATATCTGTTCTCATTAATGTAAAATGCTAAAGTATTAGATCTCATTAAATTGCTATGAGTCTATGTAAGGAATTCGGAATTATTATGGAATGTGCTTTAAATGTATTTCCAAAATTAAGTTAGCCTCATTTCAAACCTAAGCCTTAGTCATTATAAGTAGGAGTGGTATCTCTTCTGAAATCTTTGTCCCTCTACCAAGTTTCATTCTTCGGAAAAGTAAGCTTGTGTTTATTTACTTTTCCTTTCAGTTACTTTTGAGCTTTTGCTCTCGGTCTGGATTAGTGCAAGTCTTCTCTTGGGGATCGAGAAGCCTAAAAGTAGCTCTTTAGGGCGAAACTAGTTTATGTTTACTAGTATTCTTTGTGTTGTACCTGGGTTCTGTTCTATCACGTCTATCAAAGTCTTACGACCTTGTTTATTCTAAGGTCCTTCTCTTCTGCTAAAAGGCCACTCAAGATCGTAGTGATAAGAAAATACTCTTTATCTATTAACCTGGATTTATCAGCAAGACGCTTTCGGTTTGTGTGCCTAAACTATAGATATTGAGTGGAATCAAGATCGGTGTTATTGGATTTGTTTTTGCAGGTACACCGTTCTTCACGGTCATATGTATAGTACTGCATCCATATATTGCTTGATTCCAACTGGGACAACAAGGTTGCTCTATCGGGAGTTTTGGTTTCAAAACCTTGTTTAATATCTCGAGGGGTTTATTACCAAGTAAAATTAAATAGCCTCGCTCTTGGTGTAAAACGACTTCGGTGAAATATCTGTAAGTTTCCAAGGATGTCATTTAGTGGTTTGACTTTCCGCTATTTGGTTGTTTTCCATAAGGTTGTAGTCGTCCGATTGGAGGTCGGGTAGCGATAGTCTTCACAACAGGCTGTGGAGCAACTCTAAGGGAGTACATGTGCGTGACCACCTTGTTATGGTTGGAGGCGTAGGAATACTGAGGGGAAATCTATGTGACTAATATTCGTATTAGGGTCATATTATTTGCACTAGCTGGTCTGAAGTCTGAGAGTAGGTGTGTTGGCGGCTTAATTCTTAAGAGTATTCAAACTGGACTAGGTCCCGATTTTTTTTTACTAGTTTGTAGTTTCCTCGTTGACAAAATTCTTATGTGTACTTTACTTTATTTCCGCATTGACTTGTCATTTACAATTAAACTATCGTACTTGGTTGTTGACATAGTCTTTCGGAATCTTCTATTGACTCCCTTGTGTGAATCAATCAGTTACGAAAGAGATCTAGTTCTTGAGTTCTTGATTACAAGAACCGTTCAGGGTTTGACTTATAGGTTGCCTAAAACAAAAGATTGGTGGTGTACTCGGTACCCTCGTCTTTTCAACTGCTATTATCCAACTCGCATGTTTTAGGAAAAACCTTATATATTACTTATAGGCGGAGAAGAAAAGAAAGATCTAAGCAATATGGAACGTCATAACTACAACAACAATGAAAGAAATACTGTGGAGTTATATCTTAAGACACACTGATCACAAGTGATCAAGTCATAACGTAAAGCGCAAGCATTAAATTATGTTCTGTCATTTGTAGCACAAGTGTAAAAGACAATGGTAATTATGGAATCGCGTTATTTAGATTCACTAACCTCTTGAATGCGAAGCTTGATATCTTCGTTTGCTCCTCGATCTTCTTCGACTCTTCATGTAGTGATTCTAAATCCTACCAAAAATCTTCCACAACCTAAAGCTAACTTAATGAAGTCTCTTTACATAACTTGCGTTTCAAGCGGTCGAGTTTTGATCACTAAATTTGACAACTAAGCTTGACATACCAACACTTACTGAGGTTGACCGAGCCATGCTCTAACAATCTTCCCCTTTATCAATTTTAGCGACAAAAACTCTTTACATAGAATAACGGGAAAATTCAAACATAATAGCTTGACAACACCGCACATCAATAGTACCTGCAAAATATGCTAGTCTGCACACAAAATTGGAACATCAATGATAACCAATACACTTACTCCCCCTAAATGTAAGTTTCAGATGTCTATCAAGTCCGACGTATTGTTATCAACTGCGCGAAAGTCTATAGTGCTAGTAACATCTATTGTTACTCCCCCTTAGTTAATGCTTTCATTCATTTTTCAATATACGCACATGCATTTTTCTCCCCATATGATACTGCTTATTGTCAAAGACCAAGCACTGAACGAGTCAAGCTATCAATATTTCTCCCCCTTTTTGTCAAAAAGAATTGACAAAGGGTCTCGAAAATATTTGGGTATTTGAGAAAAACACTCAAGTTTCGAGAAACTCGATT
>JAJJMA010276187.1:0-13821 GCA_023529015.1 Papaver nudicaule | reverse complement strand
CCTCAACGGTAAACGTGTACATGTGTTGGTTATGGCATTCCAGAGAATGAGCAAAGTCTGTATGATTGTGTTTTTGTCTCATAAACTTGACAACTGACTTGAGATAGCAATATCAGTGGGTTCAACCTAGCAACGCTCTAAGTTGCTCATTGATAATTTTTCTTGTATCATCCAGTTGGACAAAATTTCTAGCTTTAACACAATTTTTCTCTTTGTTAGGAGCATCTATTCCCTTATAGCCCAAATCTCTTGTAACACGAAGATTTCTATTTGCTCCCATTTTTTAGTTCAATGTGTTATAGCTTTCTTTTTCTTTTTCCAGACTTTTGATTTTTTCAAGAGAAATATCAAGATCTTTTTTCAATTGATTTTCTCGAGAATGACTACTACTTGATTCATCTTCAAGACACAATATCCGTTGAGAACACTTATCCCTAAGAGTTTCACAATCGATAGTCCATTAACATATAGTTTCTTCACGATCTTGAAACGTTTTTCGAAATAAAGTTTTTTTCTCGAGTTCACCACTGATATCAAATTTCTTTAGAAAAACAATATCTTCTTCCAGTACTCTTATTTTTTCACAACCAGTAGCTATCTTTGTATTTAGTAATTCATCACGACGGACATTGTTGCTCAGTTTCTCTTCAAAACCTATATCTGCATACAAAAAAGATCCACCCCGCAACGAAGTTGACTGCATTCAGCGGTTTGTGACTCCAACTTTTTCAGTGAGTCTTTTCTCTTTAACTAGTGAATCAATATGTTTTCTAAAATCTAACAGTTTATCATTTTCAGTAGTTAGGTATTCAGGCCTATCATTATAATCTTGTGATATGTTTACTGGGTCCTTTTTTTATTCTTTTATTTTATAACTTTGACCCATTTCTTATGGGTTGGATTGAGTCAAACACAAATTGTTAGATCTTAAGGTGTTTGCCTGCTCTGATACCAATTGAAAAGACGAGGGTACCGAGTACACCACCAATCTTTTATTTTAGGCAACCTATAAGTCAAACCTTTAACGGTTAGTTTAATCAAGAACTCAAGAACAAGATCTCTTTCGTAACTGATTGATTCACACAAAGGGATTCAATTCAAGATAACGAAAGGCAATGTCAACAACCAAGTACGATACTTTAATTGTAAATGACAAGTCAAATATAATGGGGAAATAAAGTAAAGTACACACAAGAATTTTGTTAACTAGGAAACTACAAACTCGTAAAAAAAAACCGGACCTAGTCCAGTTTGAATACTCTTATGAATTAAACCGCCGACACACCTACTATCAGACTTCGACCTAGTTGGTGTAAACAATATGACCCTAATACGACTATTAGTCACAAAGATTTCCCCTATTCATGCGCCTACAACCACAACAAGGTGATCACGCACATGTACTCCCTTAGAGAAACAAACGTCCTTTACTGTCTTCCCTAAGAGTTGCTCCACGATCCTTCGTGAAGACTATCGTTACCCGACCTCCAATCAGACGACTACAACCTTATGAACAACAACCAAATAGCGGTAGGTCAAACCACTAAATGATATACTTGGAAACTTAACTGATATTCACTGAAGTCGTTTTACACCAAGAGCGAGGTTATTTCAGTTTACTTGGTAATAAACCCCTCGAGATATCAAACAAGGTTTTGAAACAAAAAATCCCGAAAGAGCAACCCTGTCGTCCCAGTTGGAATCAAGCGATAAACGGATGCAGTACAATGTGTATGACCGTGAAGAACAATGTACCCGCAAAAATAAATCCAATAACAACGATCTTGATTCCACTCAATATCTATAAGTTATGCACACAAACCGAAAGCGGCTTGCTGACAAATCCAGGCTAATAAATAAAGAATATGTTCTTATCACTACGATCTTGAATGATCTTATAGCAGAAGATAAGGACCTTAGTATAAACAAGATCATAAGACTTTGATAGACATGATATAACAGAACACAAGTACAATACAAAGAAGACTAGTAAACATAAACTAGTTTCCCTGAAGAGGTACTTCTAGTCTTCTCGATCCCCAAGAGAAGACTTGCACTAATCCAGACCGAGAGCAAAAGCTCAAATGTAAGTGAAAGGAAAAGTGAATAACACAAGCTTACTTTTCCGAATAATGAAACTTGGTAGAGGGACAAAGATTTCAGGAGAGATACCACTCCTATTTATAATGACTAAGGCTTAGCTTTGAAATGAGGCTAACTTAATTTCGGAAACACATTAAAGCACATTTCCATATTAATTCCGAAATTCCTCACATAGACTCATAGCATTTAATGAGATCGACTCTCTCCGTTATATTTATATAGGAGGAATTAGGACTTTTCATGTTTCAATTTATAGGCGGAGTTCAACTATCAAGGCATCTTTTTACAACTTATACCCTTATTGATAATACATAGGTACTTGTGTTGATAATAAGACAAAAGGAAAAGCAAGAAAAAACATTGAAATTTATGAATTCAAAAATGTTTTCTTAATCTAAGAGATTTGGTTCCTCTGCCTATATAATTGTAACAGAGGGAGTAATATTTTAGCATTTTACATTAATGAGAAAGATATTCCATTAAATATTTTGCCAAAAGCATTCAAAGAAAATCATACTCAATAAGATATATTTGGATATTTCATTAATTCGAAATATAGTGCATACCAAATATACTCCCTGGGATAGAGTTCATTCGAAATCCGTGTCCTTGGATTCGAAAATCATCTTGTGGTATTATTAACTTCCAAATGTCGTCATCAGCTTTGATAATGTCGACATTACTTCCTAGGCTTTGCTGGACGGCTAGAACGATCCTAGGTGGAAGTGGGATCAGGTCCAATGTGGCTAACGTTCCGCATAAACGTATCATCGCAGACATTGGCAAGCCTTGTGTGTTAAGCCTAAGTGAACACGTAGTTTCAAGGACATTCCGAATCATACAATAAAGATATACCATTGAAAGTACCGTGTATGATTCTCCGAGTAATAGCAAAATGTTGATCCTCATGAATTATCGATTCCAAAGTAGATATTCACATTAATGATATCCAAGAATTCACATCAAATATCAAAAGAATAATCAATTGAATATTTTATCAAGTAGTATATATATACGAAGATCTAATCACGTACAGTATTGATCAGAAATCATGTGTTAACTAACTAGAGCGACGAACCATATTTCTGACGATGACTCAAACCAACTTACTTGTACATTGAAGATGAAAAAATTCAAACTTCAAACTGATAATATCAAACTCATTAATTCATTGAAGCACAAATAAAAAATGATAGAGTTTGAACTTCGAAATACGCATTCAAAGATAACCAATATTTAGGTTTCGAAATCTACATTTTGTTTGATAATAACTGTCTAAAACACCTCTCTAAAGTATTAATTGATTATGCTTTCTTTGCTATTTTTGTTGTATTAGTTGCATTTTACGTTTTGTTTGCATTTTGTAGCTAATATGGAGTCATGCGGAGGAAAAAGAGAAAAAACCACCAAAGTGAGCACAAAAGGGCATTTCCAGGGCAAACACTATCATCAGCCACGTGGGCGCTAAGGGGCATTCATTCGATAAGGGGAAACTAGATGAATTACTGGAGACAGCCACATGCATTGCAGGACGCAGCCATTAAGGTTCCTAAAGAGATTACTGGGCGCCGATTCATATTTGTTCAGGTCTTCCAAGGATCATCCACTGAAGTTGATGAAGACGGACGACTTCTGGATCGGGGCTGGCTCTCTCTATTCAAATCAGAAGCGTCTGGTTCTTTACCTCATTCTGACGCATGTCTACAGTTCAGTTTTCACTGAACTGGTTGTACTGCCGAAGAACAAGGGGTCAGTACGGAGGAGATTAAGGGTGTTTGTGAGCTCGAGATAAACCAGGAGTAGGTGGGTTTTGATGGGTTAGGACTGAAGCTGCGAAACATAGTGGAGAACTTATGTTTATGTCGTTAGTTTCATGATGAATTGGAGGTTGCTGCTGTACAGTTGGGTTATGGATTGGAAGTAGTGAAAGCAGGAGATTCATGTATGGTTCATGTATTATGGATTAACGATTGCAGGAGGGGATTTACAAAGGTCTGAAGAACACAATAGACTCAACTATGCCCACCCATTTTAGTTTGTGCCCACGAGTTGCTCGATTAAAAGACTGAATCAACAGTTCAGTTCAGTTGCGACTAGAATCACTGAATTGAGCTATTGACATTGGTTAGCCATTCGTTTGAGATGCTTTGCGACGGATTAAAATAAAGGACTGAAGGTTAAGAATGGCAGGGAACTTTTAAATGCAGAAGTTTATGAAGTTTTGGAAAGAATTGGATGCGAGAATCCAGTCAAGAAAGTGTGTCGTTGTCGGTGAGTTTTGGGAATGGTTTGAGCTTGATTTACAGCAAGGATCATGAAGAATTATTGGGCTAAAGTGGTGGGCTCGTCGAGTGTTTTAAATGGGTTACTGCGGTGATCCATGGTGGGAAGATTTCAGTCGGCAATACACAGAAGATATAAAAGGAGACAGAAACCTAACATGAGGCTATCTTTGGTTTTGGATCGACGGCCAAAAGTGGAGACGGAAAGGAGGAAGAGCTCTCGACGACAAGAAAGAGGAGGCCGAAGAACGTATATAGGGTTTGCATTACTTTTTCTTCTTATGAATATTTATGGCTTTTGAGAAAGCCATGTTTTGAAAGACCTTTGTAACTAGGGTTTAGGTGGAAACCTATTTCAATTGTGGAGACTCCAATGATGATATTTTCGTAATGATTTAATGACTCAGAATTTCACTTCATACACTTGATTTTTATTCGTTTATGTGATTTTGTTGATTATTTATGCTTTCCGTTTGAAGTGGCGTGCTTGGGTTAAATTATTTGACGCGATATGCTTTAGGATTGATACAGAATGTGTAACTGTTTAAAATCCCAATGGGTAGATCTTAGATAGTACACCCAAATAATCATACACATGTATACACAGAATCATTCAGACACGAGATAATAAGGAGTTAAAGGGTTAGAGACACTTGACACCAATATTACTTGGTTCGCCCTCCTTAATGAGGACTACATCCAAGGGTTTCCACTAGAATAAGTTTAATTACATCTCTCACCTTGCTAATCTTCTGAATCTGATCTCTCTACAAGAACCCTAATCTCATCGCTGGGCTAAGGAGAGCAAGTAGATGATTACTTTTCCTCTCTCTAGACCAAACCAAGAAATGTTCAACCCTTTTTCCAGTGGGTTCACTCGCTATTTGTAGACTCTTACATAATTGATTACAGCTAATACATACAACTACATCACTGACACTTATTTCTCTCCACTCGCCGGCTCATAACGTCGGCGACCTTACTTTCTATTCTACTAGCATTGGCGATCGAATATTCTTTGGATAAGGATTGCTGACGCAGCTTCCACTGAGTTAATGGGTCAAGCCTGACAATATATATGTTCTGACTCTTCTTAAATGTCCAACCACTTCTCAACTACCAAGGATGACGTGTCTTATCTCGCTGATCAACCCTTTTTCCGCATTCTTTCGCTCTACTATAACTCGCCATGTTATGCTTCTTCTCTCAGGTTCATATGTCGTTGTGAACCTTCGTTAATGATTTCATACTCCTCAGCGGTAGGCTTCTCATATGATTTCTCCTCTAAACTGCTTTTATGCGGCGAAGGTATTTTCTACACTCACATTTTGCCTCTTTCTTCTCCTAGAGTTTTAGCCGTTGGGGATGAAATTTTCTTGGTTCGCCGAAAATACGAAGCCTTTTCCTCTCCACCTGTCGTCATTCTTCCACGATCTCGTCATGCATTGATTCATTTTACTTTTGACTGGTTGACTTGATGCGCCGGTTCATTTCCTTCACCATTATAAATAGTAGCCTTTTCTCCAGATCTAGTTCTTTTTTAGTTCCCTTCTTCTTATCTTAAGTTTTTCAGAGCTCTAAAGCCTAGTTTAGCCGCTGTCAAAACCTTTCTTCTAATTTTTGTGTGTTGTTCTCTTTTCCTTCTTACTTGAGTCCCTTTCCTTCTTAACCCTTTTTGATCATTTCTGAGTTGGGTTGTATCTTCCAACCAGTTCTTGATTGTTCTTCAAACCTTTTTTTCTCACTGCCGCCATTTTTGTCCGGTGAGTTCTAGTTCTACGGTGTCTCTGAAACTGTTTTAATGGCTTCTGTCGTTCAAGCTTCTTCGTCTTCCAAACCCAAAAACACCAAACCTAAAAGAGTCAGTTGGAAAAACTGGCCCAGGTATTGTACCACCGCCGGAGTTGATCACCTTCACCCTAAAATTTCAGTTCTCCCTGGTACCCCTACATGCTTTACTCTGATGACTATCGAAGATCTTCGTCATTCCAAGACTAGTGATACCTGAGTTGTAGTTACTTTCGGCCAACTGAAAGCAGGGCTGAAGTTTCCTCTCTACAATCCCCATAACACCTTCATTGTCGATCTTCTCAAGGCGATTAACAGAAGCCCTTTTCAACTAACCAACAATGCTATTCGAGTTATGACGGAGTGGAGTAAACGTCGAGAAGGTAAAACTGACTATCCTACCCTCGCCAAACTCCAATCTCATCCTGCTTCGGAGTACACATTGAAAAGGTTTCTCGAGCAATATCATGTGGCTCCCTGTACTCGAAAAATTGAACCTTGGGCTACCATATTTACTCCCAAGAAGAATCTCGAGAAAGAGGATCTCCTCCTCGGTGACGTAGAGTTTACTAGTACTGAGGATATCGCCACTGTCCGTCATAGTAATGAGAGTGGTTTTTCCAACCTTCCTTGCGTCGTCGAAGGACCTTGGCTAAGGGGTTGTTTGGTCGAAGAAAAAACCCTTATCCGAGAGAGCTTTCCTGCAGAACATTCTTATCTCACCGAACATACTTTCTGGAATGTGGTTTGGCCTGACGAAAGTAAATATGCTAAGGATGAACAAGGTAATTTCCCCAATAACCCTGATTTGAGCTTTGTCAAAGTCCGTACTCCGACTACTACTTCTACTGCTCGGACTAAAAGAAGTCGAGGAGCAACCGATGGCTCAACTCAGGTAACAAACGCTCTCTCTTGTCTTTTAATATATGTATACATTTGCCTCTGTTTGTTTCATGAATTGAAATGACATGGGTAAAACTTGACGTCCAGCCTCCCCCAAAGAAAAGGCCGACTGCCGCTCAGCGAGAAGCGTCAACTAACTTCGGCGAAGCTTCCTCCTCCAAGTATCCTTCCGAGAATATCTCCGACCAAACTACCAACTCAAGTACGAATGTCGATCAGCAGCCCAAAGATGACTCGTCTAAGCCCCCCTGAGGTTGAGATGTCCGAGAGGCTTCCTGAGACTGGTGCTCATGAGATGGGTCAGACTAGCAAACAAACTCCTACTCCTGATGAGCACTTAGGCCATGATACTGAGATGCCTGATAACACAGACGATCATGACATGAGCAAACCATCTTCTCTTTTGAACCATCAAGAATTAACTACCACTCGCCAAGTTCCATCTTCTTCTGTTCTGGAGCCACATCTCTCTGGCTTGGTTGTTCTTGATAGGTTGCCTCGGCATACTTCCACTCCTTATTCCAGGGGTCCTGGAAAAGAGCTCGTCAATGTGTCTAACTTACTCGTTGAAGCCTTTGATAAGCTCAGTATAGCAGAAGATTGTAAGGATTCTGAGTACTTCGAGGTTTTGGCCAAGTACAGTCGTCCTGGGTTTGTTCATCATCCTGACTTCCATAAGACCGCTTCCATCATATCCTATCAGGAGCATTTCAACCTTCTTAACATGGTATGTATTTTAGACTCCCCTTATTATTTTGGTGTAGCTTTTATTGACGCTCTAGATATCTCTTTCAGCATTTTCATCATACTTTAAGTCTTGCCTCGGCGAACGAAGGTCTTCAGCGAGAATTTCTCACTCTCAATGAGAAGATTCGTGGATTTGAACGAGATTCCTCAAATCACGGACAAGAGGTCGAGAGGTTGAAGGGTGAGCTTAGGAAACGAAGCCTACAAGTAACAACTCAGCAAAGTAAGTTATACTTGAACTTTCATGCTTTATTTAAAGGTGTTTGGCTCTTTCGTTCTCCGACCCTTAGATTTTATGCCTTCCAAGGTTGCCACTTCCCCGATGATGATAGGCTTAAACGAGCTGAGTCCGAAATCGAAAAACTTAGACGTAACAACGCTAGGAAATGTAATCAACTGTTTGATTATCATAAAGATCTTAAGTGGTGTCGCCGAGAACTGGACCAAACCGATGATATTATACGAAACCTGTGTCATACTTATCAAGCTACTCGATGGGAATTAGGCTAGATGGTTGGCCAACGTGATGATGCACTTCGTCGAGAAACTGCCATTTAGGCCAAGGAAGAAGCGGAAATCAATCATGCGCGGGCTACTTCCTTATGACAGAGAGAAAAATCCAGGGCCGACGACTTGGCCTCCCGAGTTATTTGTTTAAGCACCGAAAAAGAAACTGCAGAGTTTCAAATTCAACGCTGGAAAGATACTGCGGCGAGGCAACAAACCCTAGCTATCAAGTTATACCAACAATGTTCTACCCAACAACAACAAATTAACCAGATGTTAGGTCCTTGCGCCGACCAAAATTTTGAATTTCACATGACTCAATTTAGGGAAGCTCAGGAGGGTGCGCGAAGATATGTCCACGATCTAGAAGGTAGCTTCTTAGGGTGTGCCCACAACCCCTTAAGTTTATTTCCTGTCTTTTTTTTTCTAACTACACATTTCTCTGGCATGTTTCCAGCTCAAATTCAAAACTTGAGAAATGATGCAAGTCGACAAAACGAGGTCCTCAAGGGTTTTCAGGATCGTGAAAAGGAGATCATCGAACTTTCGGTAAAGCTCAAAGATCACAAAGCTTGCCCTGGGAAGATTAACGAGCTATCTCAGAAGCTCCAGGATCATCTCAAGTGCGAGACTGAAATTAAAGCCCATGCTGCTATGATTCAAGAACTGGAGGAGGTTCGCGACCGCCTCCAAATTGAGTTAGCAGAAGCAAAGGATGATCTTCAAGAACAAGAGAAGCAAATTGAAGAGGATGTTGTCAAGGCTGCCTTCATCGGAGCACAAATTTTGCTAACAAGTTTTGTCCTGAGCACAACCTCGATGTGCCTCCTGCCTATGTTTTACCAACTCCTGAGCAAATCGCCAAAAGCCCAGTTGGAGAAGGCTAACACTCCAGAGGAGGAGTGCGAGTTGCAAGAGGAAGAAGAGGTAGAAGAGGAGATGGAAGAAGAAGAAGAAGAAGTCGATGATGGAGAGAACGACGAGGAAGAAGAAGATGAAGAAGAGGAAAGAGGAGAAAATGAAACGGACAAGGATGCAAGAGATATAGAGCCGGTTATGCCTGTTGATTAGAGTGCTACACAGGAAGCAGTTGAGATTGTAGCTCCTTCGGCGTATAGCAATACGACAGCTCACCAAGAAGATGCCTCTGCTACCCATCAAGTCTAGATACTTTCTCTAAGTAATTTTCGTATTTTTCCCAAACAAACTGGAGTTTTCTCAGTTGGTTAATCGTTCCTTTCTCGTTGGCTGTCTTTATTTCCCTCGCTTTTGGTTTAGTGTCAGCTGCTTTGTATGTTGATGTTAACATCTTTACCAGTTCAAGTAATGAAAAACTTTCTATTTTGTTCAATTAGCTAGCACAGAGCATTTTGATCTCTATGCTATCGCTATTGTCTTGACATATTATTGAGTGAAGTCCATTGCTTGTACCGCCAACTACTACATAAAGCACCAGACTAGCACACCACCCGCAATGTTACTTGTGCCTGTCAGCGATCCTATTATAAGTGTTTGGGTCGCCGAGTAGTCTAATTACAGTGGCTCTCGCTTGTGATGCTACATAGTGGCTCCCGTCGTAGGGTCTTATTCTCCAAACACTTACAGACCAACAAGCAACGCGACCGGACTTACTACTAGTGTGGGTCAGACTTACTATACAAGGGGGTTGTTCACTCAATAAAATAGGCAAGCCTTTTGACAAGAGCCCTTAGCTCCAATTGACTTTTATAGTCGACGGCATTATGCCTTTATAGATGGCGCTTGGACTTAACACAATACCTGATCAGGGTTTTGTTTTATGGCTTTTTGCCTCAGTATATTGTA
Source organism: Papaver nudicaule (assembly GCA_023529015.1). Classification (NCBI taxonomy): domain Eukaryota; kingdom Viridiplantae; phylum Streptophyta; class Magnoliopsida; order Ranunculales; family Papaveraceae; genus Papaver; species Papaver nudicaule. The sequence goes on along the minus strand of JAJJMA010276187.1, from coordinate 3,667 downwards.
TTTAATTTTCTTGTTGAAACCTTTCTCTGGTTTATAGCTTTTTTAGCTTTGTTATTTCGGCGAAGCCAGTAGGCTTTAAACATCGGCGCAGTCAGAATAATCAGCGAAATTAAATGACACAACAATTTGTTAACGGGGTTCGCCGCATAATAGAAAACCTACGTCCCCGGATCTTATTTGTTGTTGCTTTACATAAGCTAATAAGATTTCTTGGGTATTATGCCCGCCCAAGACTTGTACATTGTTCGCCGCTAATAAGATTCGTTGTCCCCGGATTTTTACATTGTAGCTTCAAGGATAATACTTTTTAATGAACTTAGCGTTCCAAGGATGTTGTAATTCTACACCATGCTCATCAATCAACACATATGCTCCACTCCCCGCCACTCTTTTAATAATATATGGGCCTTCCCATACTGGCTTAAATTTCCTGCATCCTTTTCGCTGAGAAGGTGGGATTTCTCGCAAGACCAATTCGCCGGGTTGATACTCTCTAGGGATAACTCGTTTGTTGTATTCGCGGGAGAGTCGGCGATGATAATTCTCCATGTGTGTAAGGGCGATCAATCGTTGTTCTTCTAAATCATCAAGTCTTGCTAGAATTAAGTCGGTATTTAGGTTCTTCTCCCACGCTTCGTGCTTTGTTGTTGGTAAGATTACTTCAGAGGGAAGTACTGCCTCAGCGCCAAAGGTGAGTAAAAAGGGTGATGCCCCAGTGGCTTCTCTAACCGTGGTCCTATATGACCATAGAACATTATTTAAATGTTCACACCAGGCCTTCTTGTGTGGCTCCACTCTTTTCTTCAACCCCATTCCAATAGTTTTGTTTGTAACTTATGCTTGTCCATTGCTCCGCGGGTACAATGGAGTTGACTTCCCTAGCTTGACACTGTAGTTGGCGAGTAACTTTCTGATGTTATCACCAACAAGCTCTTTCCCGTTATCTGTGCAAATCACTGCTGGGACGCCGAACCTACAAAATATATTTTCCCAAATAAACTTGAATACCTCTTGGCCTGACTTCTTCTTGATAGCCTTAGCTTCACACCACTTGGTGAAGTAATCAGTCGCTACTATGATATACTTCCTCTTCCCTGATCCTGGAGTCAGCGGTCCTATGATGTCAATGCCCCACTTGGCGAAAGGCCATGGGCTTAGCACTGATTTTAATGATGTTTCCGGCGCCTTGATTCTTCTTCCAAATAGCTGACATTGTTGGCATCGGCGAGCATATTCTTTAGCATCACTATTCATCCAAGGCCAGTAGTATCCTTGCATTCTTACTTTTAGAGCCAAAGCTCGCTGTCCACTGTGATTCCCACAGTCCCCTTCATGGATTGATTCTAGCAACTTCTTTCCTTCCTTTCTTGTTACGCATCTCAGCAATGGCCCAGAGAACGACCTTCGATATAGTATTCCATCTTGAAGTTCATAGTTCGCCGATCTGCTGATAACTTGATGGGCTAAGATCTGCTTTCCTGGTAGTGTAAAACGATCCAGATAATATCGTATTGGCATTCTCCAATCTGTCTCCGCTGATTCTTCCGTGTCGGTTGCAAATACCTCCCTTTGTTCTCGCTCATCCACAGAGGACTGTCTCACTCGCTCTATAGCTATTAAGTGATGTCGAGATTTGTCATCATTGACGAAATAAAAGGCCAAAGCATCGGCGTGCCTATTATCCTTTGAAAAAGCGGGGATACCGAGATACACCACCAACTTTTTATTTTCGTGAACCTAGTTGATTATGGTTGTTTGAACGATCTAACAAATCAATATTCAAACAACAACCGGAGTATTGTTCAGAGAACCGAACCCTAACAAGAACGTAGTTCTTGTAGATCTCAATAGAGACGGATTCACTCAAAGGTTATGAATCAACAAACTTGCAATTACTTCTATTATATAGATCAGAGACAATATAATGCGGAAGGGAAAAGTAATGCAAGACACCAGAATTTTGTTAACGAGGAAACTGAAAACCTAGCAGAAAAACCCCGGGACCTCGTCCAGATGTGAACACCCTTAGTATGAACGGTATACAGACGCTAGCCTACTCTCAGACTTCGGACTGGACTCTATCGAGACTGAATTCACCCTACAAGCAATTCAGCTACCAATGTGCTCCTATGTCTCTTGGCTCCCGCAGTAGCCTACGTACTTGATTCCCCTAGCTGACGTCCTTTACAGGCCTAGGAGTTGCTCCACTGCCCTTCGTGAAGACTAGCGCTACCCTGTCTCTAACAGGACGCCTAAAAGTATCCAATTGATTAAACGAGAATACGATTGTGATTTCCTTTAGACTTAAAGTCAAGGTTAATGGAAATCGATATGTTGAATATGGCTTATTGATCTAGCATAAACAACTTTACCTCCGAACGCGTGACGAACTTAGTATGAAACCTAGTTCGTGAATTGCATTTGGGAACTTCTAGGATTTACGATGCAAGATCTACCTTACGAAGTTTCTATCAAATCTTGGTCATGATAAGATTGAAAGAATTCAATCGACCCAAGATACATGATGGAATTTTACTTCCGACCTGTGCTTCACGATCCTCAAGTGAAGTCTTTTCAATAGTCGTAGTCCTAAAAGGACTTCGAGATGACGACCAGCCTTTATGCAAGGATACACAGATGTGTAGAGGATTGAGATTGTATCCTGAAGAAGGTCGTCTATTTATAGTGATCACCAAGGGAGGCTTTGCTTAAAGTTTAAGCAACCTTAAGTAGGGCTCAAGCAAGTTCCGGAACTAGGAAAGTACATAGCTTGAATACCCATTCTCAATCTTCTAAGAACTTTGGACTAAGCCAAAAGTTGAAGAAGACTCAACCTTGTTCGAAGGTTCGCGACTTCTGGTCCAATGCTTGTTTGGACATCGCTTTGCGACTTCTGGTCCAAATACTTAGTTTGAACATCGCTTGGATTAAGTTGTTGAATTCCATGGGCCGAGACACGATAAGTCCGAGAACAAATTATGTCTAGACCGAAAACTTCAAGATATGAAAGTTGGAAGTTTTCGCATGGCTTATGTGAACGCGTACACAGAGCAGTCCTTCGGGTTCAGGAAAATTCAAGAGAATTCTTGAACTTGTATGTACGCGTTCATACAGACTTAGCTCGTTCTCTGAAATCCAAAGGTGGTTATATGTTACATGTACGCGTTCACCGTTGGAGTTGTTTTTCAAGAGACAACTCAACATACTCTACCAATACAAATTATCACAAGAGTGACAAATGCAATGGCGAAAATCCTAGAATACCTTCTGTTGATGGTGGTTTTTGGCGACGAGGTCACAGGAGTAATTTCGCATCAATCTCTGGCATCCTGGAATAGCGCTAGATAAGGTATGAATTTATTTTTATAGTAGGGATAAGATATTTGGCTGCTATTAGCCATATTTTGATATCTCGCGACCCTAGCCTAGTAGCATGGTCCATATCCCTGACCTACGTATTAAAATACCTATGCATGCGCATTAGCCTAGCTCATGCTCGAGCCAAAACCCTAGGAGTACACGGTTGGCCACACCTATCCTTGGCCTCGGCCAAAGACTTGGCCACGCCAATACTCCACCACGCCAATCCTTGGCTAAACCTAAATTCCACCACGCCAATCCTTGGCCACGTCCAACCTTTGGCCAAGCCTAATGCTTGGCCACGTCC
>JAJJMA010276173.1:0-10119 GCA_023529015.1 Papaver nudicaule | reverse complement strand
ATATTGCCATGAACTCCATTGTGATGTGTAGCTAATTTTCGTATTGGTTATGGGATGTAGTCTGAAATCTCAAACATATTAATCAATCTGGCTGGTCAATTGTTGTTATTCATGAAATCTCTTGTCGTTCATGTTCTACTGTGTTTAATAATTGCATGATTGATGTATTGCAATATGATTGCTCTCTTATTTGTTTAAATTGCAAATTGAATGAATATGAAAGTATATCTATAGCTAGGCTAGGGTTTTGAGATACGAAATAGTCAAAGAATCCTGTCACAAGTAGCACAATATGATTTCGAAAGTGGTGATAGCTTTTAGAAATCATATGTAGAAGCCTGACCTATGTTGAATAGTTTTTCTATTGCATAGATTAGCCTAATTCATAGAACCTAAAGCTCTTGGAGAGTTGAACTTGATTGCACGTTGCGTTAAGTTATTCTCTATGTAGTATTTGCACATTCATCGTTATGGTGTGCAATGATATAAGGAATTTACCGGAGTATACTCTCGATGGGGTACTCTAGGGCTCTTGGTATGAGAAAGATTGAATGTTAACTTTGATCGATTGATGAACATGTTTGGTGATTGAAGATGAAACCCTTAACCAGTATTTCTTCTCTCTGAATTCTATTTTTTATTTACTTGTTTCGTTTTTATTTAATTTGCACAACAAAAATCCCCCCCTCTGGTTACTCATAAGTTTTCAACACAACTGATAAACCATACCTCTCTCTGTGGAACGAACTTATTCTTGCTACTGTGCTTAATTTATATCTAGTGAAGTAAGAGTATTAACTTTGTTGGTTTGACACACCATCACCTCCACTTCTTCTTTTTCTTCTTCTCCTTCAGAAGCCTGGTAGTTAATCTGACTATTAACTTCACGATCTTGATTCAGTACTGTATCTTGCAGTTTTGTGGTAATCTGGGATACCTCTTTTGTGGGAGCAAACGATGATGAACCAACCATCTCCATTATGAATTGAGGGTTACACAGATTAGGGTTTTGGGAAGCAGGGTTTTACACTCGGTTAAATATAGGGGATAAGATATTTTGAATGGCAAGTCAATAACCATAAAATTAAGATATGCCTGATTTTTCTACGGGATAGATTTTATGCGATATAAGGAAAATACCGATAATACAGGCTAAAAGATAGCTGGGTTTATGACGTTTCCTTTTTTTGTAACTGAATTTTGAATTTTGAATTTTGAAAACAACGAAAAAGGGGGGAAGTGAGATCTGTAGATCGGTCTTCGAACTCAGTTTCAAGGTTGAAGATGATGTTCAACTTTTGCCCAATCCTGGAAACCCATAAGAGAAAGCACCGGGAACTCATCACCAAAACTAGTGTTGCAACAATGACAACAAACGCATATACCATTACGGGATGTGAGGCAAACACCATTTCATATAGTGAGGCAAACGCCATATAGAGAGGTTAGGAACAACCTGCAAACGCAAAGACAGAAATGAAAAAACTAATCAGACATATTTATGCTTTTATGAGAAATGATAAAAGTGATTTTGAAAGAAGAAGAAAGACTCTTCACAAAACAGATGAGACTTCAAAAAACTGATTTTGAAATGAGTTATCTTAAGTTCTTTATGAATAACATATGATTTGAGCTATATGACGTGATTTTTTTTTTTTAAACAACTCATGCAGATTACAATATGGTTGATTAACTAAATGACGATGTTGGATGATTTAGATGAGAAGCTTGATCAAAACTTGTATTTGATGGAACAATTTTTTGAAATCGCCATGAGCGGGAGGAGAGAGAAAAGATACATATCTTTAGAAACAAACACAAGAATCGGGAAAATTATGTGAAACTCTTTACATTTGGGTGTATACCTGAGACCCCCATGTGTCTGAAATACATAGTTTAAGAAGCAACAATGTAACATACATGGGTTTTGTGCACCCAACGATTGGAGCATCTTTCTTGGGATGAAGTAAACAACAATATATTTACATGGGAGATGATTTTTTTTTTTGAAGCAATACATGGGAGATGATGTTTGCTCCATCCCATATATTATTAACAAAAAAAATTCATTATATTATTTCATATTAGCTTACTCCATGAATGGTTAAATGATTGATTCCAACATCCTGATAGAGGAGTTAGGGCCATGAAATAGGAGGTATTGCATTCCATTATCTCATGAAATGTATAAAAAGCCAGATGCAATAATGGCTTTCAAAACCAAAAGAAAAAATAGTGCAAACACATCTAGAAAGTTGTCAAATTCATAAATAATTTTGTTGTGGTTACATAGAATAGGCCATAACATAATTCAATCTATACTACAACCCAATGAATGATAAGACACTTAATGTGACTATCCATCAACCAGAAGATCATTTAGGTTTTATAGCAGTGAGGATAAATGTGGCATTATCTATGCTAGATACTATCACAAGTACATGGATTGGACTAACTTCAACTAATTGTGCAGCTAACACAACTGAGAAAAAAGGAACTTGGGCAAATTGTACCAACATAAAACAACTAAAGGAAGAATGAGATAATACAACATCCCAGTAAGCAACAAAATGAAGTGGTCACAGTACGATTTTCCAAAGTGATTCCCAGCCAATTCTCCTGCTGCCGATAGGCATGCATGTTAAAGCTTGGTAATGGAGATATGATCAAAGCTCAGAATTTGGAAAACAATCATCTTTTGACATTTGTTTAAGAAGTAGAAAATACCTGATAAAGACTGCAAAATTTATCAGTGTTCTGTAATAGTTTTACTATCAAACATAACTGGAAAGAAGACAATGTTAAAGCTTTATCAGAATGTAAGAGTAGCTAACACTACTCCTATCTGTTGCGAATGAAAATATCTTCTCTCATGCAACATTATTGAGGCCCTTTCCTCTTTTATGAAATAAAATAAAATAAAATAACATAATATAAATTCCTCCACTTCATCATTCATAGGAAAGAGCAAACCACTTGGTTTGCCTGTCTAGGCAAACTTGATTTGCCACTATGGTAGAGAAAGAGATATTGTCGATCGATAGACAGTAACTCGGTCGAAAATATCTATTTCGACGTCGAGATAGTTATTTTCGACGTCGATATAGTTATTTTCGACCAATATTAACTACCAAAAATGGCTATTTTTGGCGCCTATAAACGCATCCCATTAACCACATTCAACACTCAAAATCACGAACGTTTTCCTTTTTTGAAACACAAATCTCAAACGTTTTCCTCTTTTGAAACACAAATCACATTTCCACTGTCAATGGATTCTCCTTATGATTAGATACATATGCATCAAATGCGGTTTATGAGAAACAAGATAAGTATGCTCAAAGGTTGTGAAAAATGGATGAAGAATCCGACGAAGATAAGAAAAATAAGGACTCAATGGTTGTGTTGTACGATATATTCAGGGGAGATCCCTAGACCTCCGGTTGAGTGGATTACTAGTTTCTTGCTGAAATTTGTCAAAAATATTCCCCCAAAGGGTTGAGTGTTTTTGGTGTATACCCAGAACCGAAACCTGAGTAAAATAAACGTAACAACGACAAATGTTTTCATCTTCATAAACTGAGAATTTTGAACCCCAACATTTAGTTGTTGTTTCTTCTTTCTTTCCTTTGTCTTTTTTTTTTGGAGTTTCAGGCTGAGAAATTTCGTGAGTACAATTTCGTGTTGGGATTCTTAACTCCATGTTCCATATCGGGGATCTTGAGTTATCACTCCATCGAATTCTCGGTGCGGCGGTTAGGCACCCTTAGGCGAAAGAGTGGTCTTTCAGGATTGGTTGAACCTCCCACCTATTCTACACATTCGATCAAGGTTTGGGGGTCTTGACTAGTCACTCCAAATCGGGGATCCATATTTGAAAAAAAAATATGTTGTGTAAAAAAACTAAGAGAGCTAGAAGCTAGATTGAGGTGGTGCTAAGAAAGTATGAACAAAGAAATACTCTGAGAGATTGTCAGGAGGAGGTGAGTTGAAATGGTGGTGAAATCAGGTATTTACAGAGGTCTGAAATTCTGACCATTAGATGCATTTATTATAATAGAGGGAGTTTCCCTCGGTCGAAAATCTCAATCTCGAGATTGAAATGTACATATAGTTAATTAACAGAAGCGATCACCAAAGTGAAGAAAGATTCTGTTGGAGAAAATGGGTTTTTTATTGTTTTACTTGGTCTTGGTGTGAATTGATCTTGTGACCTAAGGGTCACTAGGATGCTTGCTCATTTTCTTGAGTGAATGAAATGTCCTTAGTTTTAGTCCCATATGGGTTAAAGCTAAAGGTGAATGCCACCATATGAGTAAGGAGCTTTCCTACTCTTAAAGAAAGATTCTGTTGGAGAAAAAGACATTGCTATCCCTGATGCCCAAAGCACATATGTGCGTGTCAACCAAGTACCTAAACCGCCTTAAATGTTTCTTACTATTTTTACTGATTTTTATTTATGGGAGAAAACCTTCACGCGGTGGAGAGGAGTTTTATTTTGGGTAAAATCTGATTTCCTGATTTACATGAGTTTTCTTAATACTTAATTTTCTCTTCTTGTTTTACAAGTAATCGAAAATTCTTTTGCAAGTAACCTTAGACGTATACCCTAATATCTTCTCCTATAAATACAAGACGATTTTCTCTTCTCTAATCATCCCAGAAGCGGCTACTATCCCGTCTTCTTTTCCCCTCTTCTTGTTTTGTTTTGCGCACATTGCTTGTTTATTTCCTTCCTCCTCCTGTTGCTAAGTTCATGATTGGATGTTGATTGTTGTGCTGACATTCATCACATCGGGCAGTTTTATCCTGGACACATCCTCGCTGTAGGGGTATAGCATCGCTCTTCTTGAGTGTACCCGCGAGCTATTGTGTTAAGGACAGTTTGTTGAACGGGCGACTCTGTCCTCGTAGAAGCGGTTAGGGTTTATTTGCAATTCAGATTTGATTTATTACCTTGATACATCTAACATCTACTTTGATTGTTGCAAGATTTTCCAACAGATTCAACATTGATCCTAGTATGCCAGATATAGATACTACTATCCGACAATGGATTATTAGCTGGTTCACTAGTGACTATCTAGCCTTAGATGATAACTAGATAGTTAGAATGTCTAATACAGTATGGGAGATATGGAAAGCAAGGTGCAGATGTGTCTCCAACATGAGAAACCCAATACTATTGCAATCATGAAAAGTTATGACTAGCAAATAAATGAGAAGTCAAGTAGTCCCTGTCAATAAAAACTCCACTAGCTACAACAGCTGCACTCCTAACTTAATACTGAACTAAGAACCACCACCTACACCCTATTTTTCTATATGTTGTGATGCTTCATTTAAAATGAAGTATAATAATTTTGGTGTAGAACTAATTGCGTAACTGTGCAGGTGGATATGAAAGTTCAAAGTGCATCCATGCAACTGGATGCTTGAAGCCGGAACAAGCTAAGTGTAGTGAACTGATGTTAGTTATGATGTGGGCTGAAGATTTGAAGCTACAACACTGCTGGTTTTAATTGGATGCTAAAATAGTAGCTAGTGCATTCAATGGAGATTTCCTAGGAGTAGCCTGTGAGCATCAAACAACTGTTTTGAAAATCAAAGAAGTGTTAAAACATCATCTATTATGGAGAAGTACCTATATCAGTAGAAAATGTAAAATTCCAAGGTTATGGACTAATCACCCTCCAAATTTCATAGCTAAAGTAATTATGGAGGATAGAAATTATGTACTTGAGGTTTAAATTCATTTATATATTCTTTTCTTTGCACGAAAGAAAAAAAAAACTCTACACATAGTGTGTTGTGTAGTTTTTTTTCTCGCTTCCATACATTCAGTTCTTCGTATTGAACAAGTTAGTTGGGGAAGACCACACTCATAGGTAGGGATGGACATGGCATGGTACAAATCGTTAAATTGCACTGTTCCATACCGTTTAGGCTTAAGCCGAACTGTACCATGTATCTAATGGCGTGCCATGATTCTTATTTTGTGAAAACTGTTAATATTGGTACGATAATGATGAACTATAAATACCAAACCGTAAACTGTTGGAAAAACCAGTTAATAGATATAATTCTTAAATTCAAATCTACAACATCTAATCTAGATTGGAGAAAGCGAAATGGTGTAACTATTGTTCTTATTTTGTGAGAAGAGATGTTTGGTTGTGCATTTTGTTCAATGCTTGATTGCTTTATCATTTTTATGTGAATTTGCCCACAAAATAAAGAAAATATTAAACTTTCTTTTGAAGTATGAACGAACCTCTTTCTTTTTGAAGTATGAGTGGATATTTTGAGGAAATGTTAACTTTGAACTGTCAGTTTTTTGGAACTAACAGAAATAACGATTTTGGTAAACTGTTGATTTTATACCGGACCGTGACAGTTTCATCTTAATCAGAACCGTTGGCAAATGGTATGGAACAATTTGTAAAATTTAAAAATCGTTCCCTACGATTCTAGTACCGGTATAGACTAAAACCACTCCAAACTGTACCATGTATATCCATACTCATAGGACATTCTCAGACTCAAATAAAACCATTGGCCACGGAATGGTGGTGGTGGGCCTGCCTGTGTGATGGACACGTTTGGACGTAACCGGAGAGACCCGACCCGAATCCGTATAGGGGCCGGCCTATAGAGAGAGGAAGTAGGAGGTGAGAAAATCGGGGGAAATTAAAAGAAGGGTTTGGAGAAAGAGAGAAAGAAACCAGACCAGAGAAGGTGTAATTGTCAATCATTCCCCACCCCATGATTTTGAATATTTCCCCACCCCATGATTTTGAATATATAAGTATATTACTAGTGACGAACTAACCCGCTTCTTCGTCTTTCTTACTAGGGTTTTTTTCATTTGTGCAAAAAAAAAATGGATGAATTGAGTTCTGAAACTTTCGAGATCAGATTGCCGGGAGAGAACAAAGAATTTGACAACAAGCAGCAGTGTAAGAATCTATTACATACCTCCTCTTACTACTATTATTACTGCTTTGTTTGCTACATCTTGTGAGATATGTTCCGTTTGTAATTGGATCAGTTATTCTCAATGTGATCGCGGAGCGTTATGGTGGATTACTACCTTTCAAAGTTGTAGATGCTTACCCTTTCAAGTCTCCCTGCACTGACACTATAGGGGTAAGTTGTTCTAGGTTTTGCTTTAGATATTGCTGCTGTAGACTAGGTATGTGTAGAGTGGTGATAGCCTGGTACGGTGTTAGGTTTCTAAAATTTGATATATGTCTTCTCAGATTACTGTAAGAGGCAGAATTCTGGATGAAACCATTGATAAGCGATATCTAAACCTTGTAATTGGCGATTTATGTGTGAAGTTACATGCCGTGACTAAACACGAGTTTCGTGCTGTTGTTGTACCCCACTTTCCTGCCTGTGTTCCTCTCTTCGTTGCGCTGAATGGGGTCACACCTATCAGCAAAATATATCAGTTCGAGTATGTTGCATCCCCCGAGGATGATGCTAGACTTCTTCAAGATGAAGTCATGGCGTTGGAAAGGCGACTAGCTTCCTCACTTGGTTTAGATCCAAACCAAGTCAGGGCTGCAAGCACACGCCCAGAGCTTGTGTTGAGGGCTTCCTTGAAGAAATGGCTTCAAGAGATGAAGCTGGATGGGACTCGCGTGGCACTTGATGCTGATGGTCAAGGTGTTATCCACCTCTGCGCAAGGCTAGGGTACACCTGGGCCATCATGCTATTCCATCGTTGGGGTCTTTCTCTTGATCTCAAGGATTCCAACGGTTGGACTGCTCTTCATTGGGCCGCTTTCATGGGATGGTAATATTTTTTTTAATCGATACGCTCTTTGTGTTGTTGCTGGTTACGATGAATCAATTCACCTCACTCACCTTTAACGTTTATGCATGCTACTTTTGCAGGAGAGGTACGGCTTTGATTTTATCGAACCAAGGTGCTGATGTTTTCTTAAAGCTGAAAAACCGATCAATGGAGTCCCTGCCGGAAGCAAGGCCAAGGACGTTGCCATTCAGTTTAATCAGAAGGTTGTAGCTCGAGAACTTGCCACTGCCGAGAGCCGGCTCTCCAGCCTACATTAGAGGATTAGCAGGTGCGTTATCGCCATTGTTTTATGTCATTCTACTCAATGAGACCATGCTCTATGTTATACAATTACTCGAAGAAAAAAAGGGTTTGGATTAGTATAGTTTGGTTGAATGCTTCACATGACTATAGTTCTTGGAATATGTTGTTTTATGGTCCTCGTGTATGCTGATGATTAATTTAGCAGTTAGACCCTCTGCTCTCAATCGCCAATTGTTTCCTTAATTCAAATCACAGGAAAGTGATCTGTATTAGCTGGATTCACTTCTGATACATGAATGGAGTCACCTGAAACGATGGAATATCTGCTATTGACTAATTGCCGACCTTTGAACTTATGAGGACAGTTATAGGATAGGTTAGAGGACATATAGTGCATCACTTCTTGGATACATTTTAGTTTTGTCTAAAAATAATTACAAAAAAAAAGTGTTTGGGATGCTTGGAAGAAATTTAGGGGATTGTGTTGATGATCAGTGCTGATGCATGGGATCTTACATGAGATATATCAGCATCTTTTTTTTCTTTCTCCTTACTCATCGCTCATCTTTAGTTAGTTGCAGTAGTAGCATTATCAGCATTCCGGAAAAACATTCAATGCATGTGCAGGCTAAGGACAGAGACATGACCCCTTAAAGACATGAGCGACGAAGAATTGACTTACTTTTCTTTTGTGTGCATGGAATTCGCTTAAAGACAATTGGCAAACCCGACACTTTTTTGTGTGCCAATGACTCTTTTCTTTCAGTTTGTACTTTAGTTTATTGGTGTTTTAGTGAAAACGAGACGTAAATTACTTCATTTCAATTTTTTGGCTAATTAATTTACAGACATAGATTCAGATTTTGTTTGGGTCTCCATTTTGCAAAGAAAAGTGAGTATAAAGTTACTACAGATTAATATTATGCTTATGCCATTCAAATATCTTTGATTTGGCTTATACTGTAAGTGCTAACTTTCTTAACCAATTCTGTTCTTGCTGGTGAAAGAGCCATATATGGATATTGTTGAGGTCAGTCAAATATATGCACAACTACATCTATTAAAGATGTCTAATACATTCTCTTCTGTGAAATATATGCACAACCAAATCTACCGAAGTCGATGGTGCACAAAGATGGTGTTAAAGACTGTCCGGTATTATTCGCAATGAATTTGTGGCAGTCAAATGTATGCAATAGTCATGACCGAATGGGAATTTAGTGCAAAAAGTATATATGCACAGTTTATTAATATTTAAGTGCTCGAGTAGTAAATGTAAAAGTCTTATTCTTAACCTTTCTCCATGCTTAAGAAAACGTCTAGCAGTAAGTAAGTTTGTGATTGGTAATTCAACTGTTCTGTGCTCAAAATCCACTCAATTACTTGATGGAATTAAGTAATGTGCTTTGTATATTGAGTTCCTATCCATCCTTATTATCATTTATCTATTGTAATTTGCAAGTACAATTTTTTTTTTTTTTTGGCAAGTACAAATATAAGTTGTGACAATTATAGGAGGAAGAAGACGGTTTCAGTTACTACTCTTATCCAAACCTGATTGTAAGGTGGCTAACTGCATCATTTACATAAGCGTTTCCATTCCAAAACTTTCCAGCGTCGCTGGATTCCAAGAGTTCATCTCTCTTTTTGTTGATTTTGGTTTCATTGCTTTGTTCATCTCGGCCTAATTTATTTTACTTTTCTAACGGAATCTTGGTTTAATTTATAGATTGCTAACTTAAACAACTCAACAATTATGGAAGTAGAAATTTGGTTATTATTGGAAATTTTGTTTATGCACAAAGGAGTGGGGACAAATCACAGAGTTACCGTGCGCCGAAGGCGCACGAGCGGTTGAGGCCAGGCTGAAGGCCTGGGCGATACCCTAGTGAACAAGAAAGAAGAGCTCTCTTAAACTTCAAATCCTCGTTGGAAGACCCATCGAATCGGTTGTCTTCCTGGCAAGATGGCATCCAACACTGGAATTGTTGTAATTGGCATGGAATTGAATGTTCTCACGACACATCTCATGTCATCTTAATCGACTTACG
>JAJJMA010276158.1:2223-22875 GCA_023529015.1 Papaver nudicaule | reverse complement strand
TTTATGGCAATTTTGCCTCTGTAGATGGCTATGTAAGCCTTGTAAATTTATAGCAATTTTGCCTCTGTAGATGGCTATGTAAGCCTTGAGTATAAGTCGCCATACGTTAAAAATTTAAAGACATAGTGATTTGTTAACGGGGTTCGGCGCCTGTAAGCAAACCTACGTCCCCGGATCTTATTTACCGCTGATTACAAAGGCTAATAAGATGTCTTGGGTATTGTGCCCGCCCAAGACTTCGGATTTTACATGCAACTTCAAGGATAAAATCTTTTGATAAACTTGGCATTCCAAGGGTGCTCAAGTTCTTTGCCATGCTCGTCTATCAACACATAGGCTCCACTTCCAGCTGCACGCTTTACAATGTAAGGACCTTCCCATGTTGGCTCCAGCTTCTTGTAACCTTTCCTCTGCTGATACGACGGAATCTCGCGTAATACGAGGTCGCCAGGTTGATACTCTCTTGGGATAACGCGCTTGTTGTATTCCCTGGCTAGACGACGATGGTAATTCTCCATGTGCGTTAAGGCAATCAGCCGATGTTCTTCCAAGTCATCTAATTTTGCCAAGATTAAATCTGTATTCAGATTCTTTTCCCAAGCTTCGTGTTTTGTTGTTGGCAGTATAACTTCTGATGGAAGTACCGCTTCTGCACCAACAGTGAGTAAGAAGGGAGACGCTCCATTTGCTTCTCTAACTGTTGTTCTGTAAGACCACAAGACATTGTGTAGGTGCTCACACCAAGCTTTCTTATGTCCTTCTACTCTCTTTGTCAACCCCATTCCAATAGTCTTATTTGTCGCCTCCGCCTGTCCATTACTCTCCGGATATATTGGCGTCGACTTCCCCAGCTTTACGCCGTATGTAGCTAGTAGGTTCTCAATGTTTTCGCCAACCAATTCTTTTCCGTTATCCGTACAGATCTATGCTGGTACGCCGAACCGGCAAAATATATCTCCCAAAAGAATGTGAATACCTCCTTTCCCGTTCTTTGCCTAATAGGCTTGACCTCACACAACTTGGTAAAATAATCTGTTGCTACAATGATATATTACCTCTGCCCTGATCCTGGGGTCAGCGGCCCAATGATATCAATCCCCCACTTGGCAAAGGGCCAAGGGCTTAAAACTGAGTTTAGTGATACCGCCGGTGCTTATTCTTCTTGCATAAAGCTGACATTGCTTACACCGCCTAGCGTATTCTGCAGCATCGCCATTCATCCAAGGCCAGTAGTAACCTTGCATTCTTACTTTTAGGGCCAATGCCTGCTGACCACTGTGATTTCCGCAATCTCCCTCATGAATTTCCTTCAACAACTTCTTTCCTTCTTCCCTTGATACACACCTTAACAATGGCCCAGAGAATGATCTGCGATATAGTATCCCTTCTCTTAGTTCATAGTTCACCGATCTGCTGATAATTTTGTGTGCTAGAACTTTGTTTCCAGGAACTGTAAGGTGATCCAAGTAATATCTGATGGGGGTCCGCCAATCAGTTTCGGTTGATTCTTCTGTGCCGACCGCTATCACTTCTTTGATTCCTCTTTCTTCTATTGATGACATCCTTACTCGCTCAATTGCAATAGACGGTACCTCTGGATCCGCCATCATGGATGAAATGAACGCCAAATCATCGGCATGCCTGTTGTCCTTTCTGCATATATGTCTGAACTCAATGTCGTTGATCTTCTGGGTGTATTCTCTGGCTAACCTTAAATATTTTTGCAGAGAACTGTCATGTGCTTCATATCTCCCCAAAATTTGTCTAATCACCAACTGAGAATCACTACTTAAGCGGATGTTGCTGATATCCATCTCAATAATAAGTCGCATAACATGGATTACCGCTTCATACTCTGCTTCATTGTTAGTAGCTGGGAATTTCAACCTCAGTGAGTGAACTATTCTTGATCCTTTTGGCGAAATAAAAACTAGACCAATTCCTTTGCCCTCTCTATTAGCTGATCCATCTACATATATCTCCCATTGATTTGGGTCCCTTTTTAACAGTTCTGGTACTCCCTCATTTGGGTCATCTTCCATGAACGGGATGTCGTCAATCTCTTCCTCTTCTTCTTCAATTGGGAAGTCTGCAAGAAAGTCGGCGATAACTTGCGATCGTTGTGCTGTTCTAATCTCATATTTGACGCCAAACTGCTCTATTTGGGCATTCCATTTTGCTATACGCCCTGCTCTTTGTGAGCTATGCAGAATAGTCTCAATAGGAATTTTGGTTAACACGGTGATAAGATGAGCATGCAAGTAAGGGCGGAGTCTGCTAGCGGCAAAGACCAAAGCCAAAATCAGTTGCTCTATCTTAGTATAGTTTTTCTCAGCGGGTTTTAGAGTTCGACTAATATAATAAATCGGCGTCTCTCCCCCTTTGTCCGCACAAGCACCGCACTGATCGCTGATGACGTGGCTGCAAGGTAAACTCGTAATTCTTCTCCATGTTCCGGCGGCTGTATGGCTGGAAGAGTAGCTAAATATTTTTTGATTCCTTGGAAAGCAGCTTCATTATCATCCGTCCAGTTAAACTTTTCTCCTTTCTTTAGCATTTGGAAAAATAATCTGCACTTATCAGAGAAGCGCGATATGAATCTATTAAGAGACGCCAATACGCCATTTAGGCGCTGAACATCTTTCAGAGTTACTGGCGAGGGCATCTCCATGACGACTTTAATTTTTGCCTGATCTGCCTCTACACCGCTTTTTGTGACAACATACCCCAAAATTTTTCCAGAGGTGACGCCGAATACGCACTTTGCAGGGTTAATCTTCAACTTAGTTATCCGCATATGATCAAATATTTCTTTTAAGTCTTGTACATGATTTTTCTTTTCTTTACTCTTGACCAACATATCATCAACGTATACTTCCATGGTTTTTCTTATCCATTTTTCAAACATATCCTGGGCCATGTTTTGATATGTAGCCCCAACATTCTTAAGCCCAAAAGGCATCCTTGTATAACAAAATAATCCTTTAGGAGAAAAGAACGCCGTGTGCCGCTGGTCTTCTTCTGCTAGCGGTATCTGGTTATACCCAGAGTAGCCGTCCATAAATGATAACAATTCGTGCCCAGAAGTAGCGTCTACAGTCTGATCTATGCTTGGCAATGGAAAACTATTCTTTGGACGCGCCTATTCAAGGCGCTGAAGTCGATACAAAATCTTACACCTTTATTCTTCTTAGGTAACACCACCATATTAGCTATCCACTCCGGATACTGAACTGGTCTAATGATGCCAGAAGCTTTAATTTTATCAATTTCTGCCTCAACCGCCTCTTTATACGCTGGTGCCAACTTTCTGATACGCTTCTTAAACGACCTGATTTTTGGGTCAATGTCCAACCTACGGCATGCAACTTCTGGATCGATGCCTGGCATTTCATTCATTCCCCAAGCAAAGACATCCACATATTCCTTTAATAAAGCTTCCAATTACCACGATTCCTCCTCACTTAACAAGGTACCAATCTTTACCATCTTTGGAGCGTCTCTTTCGCCAATGTTAACATCTTTTGTTGGTTCCACCGCTGTGAAATGTAATTTTGGCTCTCCCATTGGCGAAGGTTCCTTTAATTGATATAAGGGTGCCACTGCAGATATTGTTGAAGACTCGCCTTCCTTAATGGAGTGAACATACTTGCTGGGGTCATTAATTATCTCATTAATTTCTTTGGCCTTCACCAGCTCCTTAACCTTTTTCTTCTTCTCATTCAGTCTTGCCTTTCTAGTTTCGCGCATTTTGACGTCCACTTCATTGCAGGCCTTGGATGTAGATGAATCACCAATATATTCGGCGACCCCTTGCGGAGTTGGAAACCTCAACCGCTGATGATAGGTCGAAGGTACTCCCTTGATGCTGTGTAACCATGGCCTTCCAAGAATTGCTGCATACGGCGAATCAACATCCACGACACAAAAGGTAGTATCCATTATCAGGGTTTCACAAGTTACCAATTTTAGCGTAACCTCCCCTTTGGGTTTGGAGGCAATTCCATTAAATCCATAAATACTGTATGTAGATGGGATGAGCGGCTCGACTGGCTTTTCTTTAGAGTCCATAGCTTGATAAGCTGAATTAAAAAGGATGTCCACAGAACTGCCTGGATCGATAAGTACCCTTGGAACTTTAAATTCTCCCATTTGAATAGTTAATACAAGCGGGTCCAAGTGATCCCTTCCTTCCGCTGGTACTTATACCGCTGAAAAACTAACTGGCTTCTTCATCCAATCCAACAGTGGACTTTTCTTGACGGTGACACTGAAAATTTCCTTACCATTCCTATCCCGTTTATGTATCCTTGACATAACGTTATTGTGGAATCCATCTCTACTGATCGTGGAGTGCACTATGGAAAAACAATTTAACTCTTTAAGATCCCTCTTTACTTCTACTTTAAAGACCTCTAGTTTAGGAGGTAAACACTGGATTGGTTGAACTGCCATTGGCGGTGCTGGGGGTAACTCTAGGAAATCTTGGAATTTTCCTATATGAATGAATCTATGCACTTCTCGCTGAACTCCAGTGCAATTCTCAGTTGAGTGACCATGAAATTGGTGATACTGACAATATTGACTAGTGTTTGAAATATGATGCATATGATTTCCTCTGTTGAAAGGATAGCGGATCTCATTCCTTGACGCCGAACTTTCTCTCTGCCCCCATGCATCAGTGTATGTAACACAAAGCTTTGGTAATGTAACATCTTGAAAATCTGGGTACCCTGGTCTTTTGTCGCCGAACCTACGATTATCGTTGTTGAACCTTCTATCCCCATTGCCTGACCGCGGTTGTCGTATCCACCTTTATTGTCGCCATAGTTTCTCCTATCATTATTGGCGTACCTTCCTCTGTTATCGTATCTTCCTCTATTGTCTTGACCGTCTCTTCCATCGTAATTATCTCTTTTGCCTTGATTCCACTGCTGGCCGTTACTCTGCTGATGCTGCTCTTGCTCTTGTGGTTTTTGTGGAACAATTACTGTTGAAGTGGGACCCGCTAACAACGCTTCTAACTTCTTCTGCTCCATTTTGATCCATTCCTTTTGCATTTCTTCCTGCTCAGCCGGCGAGAAATTGTTTATTGAGTTGATGTGCCTTGCTTTTTCTTTCTTTTGGCGGGCTTCTTCTTCTTGCATTTCTTCGTAAGACAACCATTCATTTTGCTTGGCTCTCATGTCGTTCATATCTTTGGGCGAAGTCCAATATAAAGCCTGAAACATTGGATCATTTGTCTCCATTGAATTAGTAAACGCCCGCATCTTCTCTTTATCAGAAACCGTCGTTCCTACCTCGCTACATAGTTTTCTCCACCTCATGATATGGCTTCTGCAAGTTTCCAAAGGACTTTTCTTGATATTAAACAACTTTTCTACTCCTGAACGAACTCTATTATTATGGATATAGGTCGCTATGAATATTTCTTCCAGTTCTTTATAAGTCATAATTGATTTTGCCTCCAAACCGTCAAACCATGCTAACGCTTTGTCTTTAAGGGAACCTGGAAACGACATGCACATGATTGGATCTGAAACAGTCCATGCTGTTAAGTCTCTCCTATAGCACTTCAAATGCTGAGATGGATCTCCCGAACCGTCAAAGATTGATGTAAAAGTTGGCATAGAGAATCTCTTGGATAGGTGTCCATAAGTAACCTGATCTACAAATGGTGTCTATTTTGCCTCAGAGATGGCCTTCTTTAATTTGTCATCCTTTGGTGCCTCTGTTACCTCTGCTAACTGCTTTTTCATACGGCGTAACTCTCTTGTCACGTACTCATTCATTCCGCTCACCTTATCCAAGTCGACGAAACTTTCTTCCTTCAATTTAGGCTTTTCAGCTTTCTTACTCCCCTCTTCCTTTTTTGCTACAGATGCCGCAACGTCCGCCTTCTTCGATTTGCTCCTTTCAGTATTATGAGTTGTGTATGTTGAGCGACTTTTGCTACAATTTTCCATAAACATTCTATTTTGCTCTGCTAGTTGTCGATGACTTTGCAGAATAAGTTCCATTTCAGTTTGCATTTGTAACTGCATCTGGGCTTGATTTATAGTACTATGTTCGAAAAACTTCTTCAACATTTCTTCTGTAGCATTAGTGGAACCGGCTTTACCTTATGAAATTGCTATCGGCGCTGTCTTTGATGTTCCAGTAATTGCCGCCATTGCACTGTTACCTTCCACATCCTTTAAGGTGTTCCCGTTTACCCTTTGACCATTGCCGCCTACCTTTGAAACTAGGCCATTGGTGTTGGGGCTGCCGCCTACTGCTCTTGATAATCCTTCTACTGCATGAGAAGTATCACCGGCAACTGCTTCTTCTTTAGTTGTACCGTCATCCACAGCTTTACCCTTTCTTGGGATGACAGCCTCTGTCTCGTCTTCTTCCTCTGGTATCCCGTCTAAATGAGTGACGTCATCTACTATTACGTTATCTTGGACTGCTGATTGTTGATGTAGTAACGCTGACTGTAAAGCTGCTGATTGTTGTTGCTCTACCGCTGGTTGTGTAGCCACTGGCTGTTGTTGCTTTGCTACTGACTGTGGAGCCGATGGCTGCTGACTTGAAGTGCCTCTCAGGAAAAAGTCATGTGCGAAATCCAATGGTGGTACCACTGTACTCCTGAGGTTACGTCTATTGGGAAAGACCAACGGCTGAGCTGAAATGGGAAACTTGGGAGACTTACTTGTTGACGCCGTACTTCCTTTTCGTCTGGACGTCATTTGGTACCCTTGTGTAGAAAACAACAAAAGCACTTCCTGACAGTATTAAGCTAGTTTGTACTGTTAGAAAATGCCAAACTGGTTAGTGGAGGTGGTTGAAGAAATTTTGCAGAATGCAGCTAAGAAACAGACAAAAAATACAGACACAGGTGTACTATTAACCGAATGTGACCTAATCCTGTCGGCATTTGGTGATAGACCTATCTTTTGAAAACCCTAAGGAAGCTAAAAACACCAAAGTTTGCAAAAACTTAAAAATTGTTGGATTAAAATCTGTACGGCGAAAAAGAATTTATGGTTGTTCTTAATAACTATACTGATGACGCTAATAATTTTTCAAAACATAACTGCAATCTTTCCTTAATCAAAGCTAATAATTGACTTGAACATCGCCAGAATGCCCTCTAATCAGCCGAAGAACAAGCTGGAGGCGCTCTGCCGGAGAACAAAAATATACCTAATTAAAAGGGAAAGTTTCCCTAATAAACCATACTCGACTTTGAAATACTCTCCAAACTCCTCCTGCGAGGATATTTGAACAAAATTGTGCCAACCTAATCACTTATAAAACATTCCTTATAGGAATTATGACAGCTGCACTATGTTGAGCGTGAGGAAAAAGCTTTAAGATGATTAGAACATGTCTTAAAGGGGTGTTTTTACCTGGAAAAACAATGCACCGTATCTGGGTACTTTCGTAGTGCTCGATATCAAAGTCGAACAAGACGAGCCTAAACCAAGTCAATGGATGTTCACGTCTTGCTTCGGTCACAGAGAGGATTGAGGTTGATCTAGGGAGGGAAACAACGAAGAAACTTGAGATCAGGTTGAGAATGTGCATTCAAGAAGCCTATGACTAGTGAAATTACTTAATCCCCACAAGTGATAATGTTATTTTAGAAACAGTATGTGCAGTATAACTTCACACATGAAAATCCACATGTGAAGTTAAACTGCACTCTATTTTGTAACAGCAGTGAGTAAAAAAGAAATTCACATGTGAAGTTATGCTGCACTCTTTTTGTTACTGCAAATTGTAAAAAATAGAGCTAAGCTATTAGATGTTAAGATCATATACACATCTGATTTTTTGGAACCCGAAACTACAACTAATAGATGTGAAGAATATATGCACATTTGATTTGTGCTAAAGGTCTTACATCAATAAATTACACACAACTGAACAAAACAAGATCTGCAGGTAGTCCGCACAGTCTACAATCAAACACAACACAAAAAAAATGTGCAGTGGATATTCACTAAACATAAAGAGGGAGAATATATGTGAAGAATATATGCACATCTAATTTTTTGGAACTCTAAACTTGATTCGTGCGGAATATATGTACAATTCAGTATGTGCATAAAATATGCACACAATGAATATGTGCAGAGAATACACACATATCCACCTTAATTTTTTAGCTAAAGCATATGAATATCAATTACTTCACTAAAAATCTTATAATTATAACCACACATCACCAAGACATATACTCGATAAATTCAATCCGTGAAGTAAATATGCACACACTGCATATGTACAAAAATCTGCACTTAACAACTAAACCACATACAATGACACTGCACAAACGCTATAATTTTTTGATGTGTACAATTGTTGATGTGAAGACAATATGCACACCCGTACAAACACTACAACCAAAACTTTTAACGATATCACAAGCAGTAGATACACAACAAACTGTTGACGTGAAGACACTATGCACAAGCAAGTGCATGACAACATATGCACTCATGCAAAAATGAGACTTTAAACTCAATCGAATGGCAAAGTGCGTTGGTGTACAATGTGCAGGAAATATGCACTCATGTTTATGATATTAATATGAACCGTTAAATCATTGTTTGTGCATATTGTCAATAATACAAACACCAAAAAGACTACAAAAACTACAAACTTGATGTGAAGACAGACTGCACAAACACTACAACATGATGTGAAGACAAACTGCACCGACACTACAAATTTTTGATGTGAAGACAATATGCACACCAGTACAAACATTACAACCAAAACTTTTATGGATAGCGACGCAGTAGAAACAAAACAAACTGTTGATGTGAAGACATTATGCACAAACATGGGCAGGACAAATGCACTCATGCAAAAAGGAGTCTTAACTTGAATGGAATGGCAAAGAGCGTTGGTGTACAATGTGCAGGAAATATGCACTCATGTTTATGATATTAATATGCACAGTTTAATCACTAGATAATCGAAACTCTTTAACAAACTAACACATGAACAAAGACAACAAACGATATGAAAATTGTTAGTAACAACTATAGGAAAACTTCATGTGCAGAGAATTTTCACACTTTTTTTTTATAGAAATATTTTATGTGCAGGGAATTTTCACACTTTTTTTTTTTAATCAAGATGCAAAATGCAATTGCATGTGTATAAATTTAGTAGAGATGGAAAATAAAGCATCATATTGACATAAATCTAGTGTAATATGGTGAAAATAAGAAGAAAAAATAAATCAGTACCTTTGCTAGGTCGTTTTCCGTCAACGATTATTGCTTCTTGTTCTTCAAAATCACTCTCAGATTCGTCATTCTCCTCTTCTTCTACATGAATTCGACTTATTTTTTAGGGTTTTAATTTGGTTTGTGGCATGATTTCTCCCTAATTTGAAAAAAAACCCTAAAAATCAATTTTCTTCACTGTAATTTTTACTATCGATACCTAAAACCCTAAATCATGTATATTATGCGACGAACAATTAATTTCTGATCTGGTTTCCGATCAGATTTCAGTTTTCAGTATTTTAGCTCAGATAGAGAGAGAAAGAGAGAGGAAAAGAGAAGTGGATCAGAAATGAGGCGAAATGAATGATCTAAACATTATTTAGATATCTATTTAGGGGGTATAACCGTAATGTTACAATTCAGGATTTTTATAGGGTCTTACGGTTAATTTGCAATATTATTATAAAACCCCCAGGGTTTTTATAATAAAGACTAATATTATTAGGGTTATATAAATAATTTTCTCATCCTTGTTTTGGTCGGCTTCCAAATCCTGTCTTAACCAATGCCATAGTCTCTCACGAATCCTTGGCAAACCGCCTTCTAACCATGGCTCCAGCCTAGCACACGGCAACAACACCACAGCAGACTCGACCAGTTTCTTCTGCACCGAAACTGCACTTTTGTGTGAATCAAAACGTGAAAATCCTGTTGCCAATCTTAAATCTGAGCTCGACCCCTCTCATCATTCACCTCAATATTCCAAATCACAGCCTAATTCAAGACCTCCATCCACTGGAATTGGTAGCACTAGCTTACCATTCTTGGTTGGTTTCGCAGCTGTCTCTGGAATTTCGTCAAACAGGTGGTGTGCGTGTTTTCAGTTGAATGAAACAAGTTCAATTCGTTTCTCCCAATTCTGCACAACTCCTTCCCTGCAATGTACTCATTCAAGATTCAAAATCGCAGCAGCAACACACACAAACCATTGGCCATAAAAACAGTTTCTCCATCTCTTTTCTTGCTGGTTTTACTAGCTGAAATACAACCAAAATTGGACCCAAATCCATCACCATAATCGAGCCATCCTTGCTTCTCCCTCTCTGTTCGAAACCTCTCTTGAATTTGGGCAAATACCCACCAGAACCATGGACCTACGGCAGCCCTGGAACCTTGGCAGAACCAGATTCAGAGAAGAGAAATAGAAAAGGAGAAAAACTGGTCGGTTAGTCGACCTAATTTTTAAGTTTATAAACATCTGGTTACTAGGTATAAGAAGAGAACCAGGGCAACATAGTCACAGAACGAGCTGTGGACTGGTGGTTCGCAGCACGCCTAAGTATCGGTAGGTCCTGTGTTCGAACATTGTTGCTGCGCTCCTTCTCTTCATTTTTTCTTCTTTTTCCGAACTTCAATTAGTCACCCCTTAACAGAAGCAGAACTCCAAATAGTATTTCCTGATAATTATTTTCAGGTCCCTACTTTCAGATCCATGTATTTCTTCATATATATGATTTAGCCCCTGTTTTTGAAGAGTTTCTACTGACGTCCCTCTTTTTCATTCACTAATTTTCGCTAACTTCTTCATACGAATTCGGAATGACTTGATTCTTTCGCCGTTGGCTTCGTAATTCAATTCTCTTCAAGATAAACCCAAGAAAATCCGCATTTGAATGAGTTGAACTTGGTCTTTGGCCTTTCTTCTCTTTTTGCTCTTTTGCTCCTTGCTCCTTTTGACACTTTTAGCTCGTATTTGGATGATTCAACCTAATAAACGCTACACAATAGAAAACAAGAATAATGTAAAGTATTTCACAAGAAAACTAACAAAGAAAGCATAATCAATTGATGATATTAAGGTATTTTATGCACCTATCACCAGCCAAAATTGAATCTAATTAAAGAGAAGAGACCACGGTTGAGACCACATTGGTTATGAAAGGCACGTGATGATAAGAAGAAAGAAAAAGTCAAGATGCACAATGATGAGTTTCCATTTCGAGATAAAGGTTTGTATGATGAGAGGAAAGAGAAATCCAAGATGCACAATGATGATCAATTTCCTTTTCGAGATAAAAAGAAAGCCAAAATGTTCAATGATGAGTTTCGAGGTATGGCTAAGATGCACAAGGATGAGTTTCCGTTTCGAGATAAAAGATTGTATGAAGAGAAAACCAAGATGAACAATGATGAGTTTACTTTTCAGGATGAAGACAAGAAATCATTTCGTACAAGTTTCAAAAAGGTAAGTCAAACAAAATTTCGAAAGATCCAGGAATCAGCAAGAAAGTTTTCTCCAGAAGAATCAAGAAGACAAGGCAAACAAAATTTCGAGAAGATCCAAGAATCAACAAGAAAGTTCATTCCAGAAGAATTGTCCAACTAAATGCTCTGGACCGCTTATATTATCCACGCCCAAGAAGTGCTACTCGACCCAAGAAATACCACACCTGAGGTAAGCTGCTCAACTCTCAAACTAGGGGCAACCAACGTTCATAAAACTCCAAGGCATTTTTTTTTTTGAAACTCTCCATGACACTTTGTTTTTGCCTGAAAAACACTGTACCGTTTCTGGGTACTTTCGTAGTGCTCGAGATCAAAATTGAACAAGATAAGCCTACACCAAGTCAATGGCCGTTCAAGTCTTGCTTCGGTCACAGAGAGGATAGAGGTTGATCTAGGGAGGGAAACAGTGGAAGAAACTTGAGATCAGGTTGAGAATGTGTGTTTCTGGGTGTGAGAGTTCAAGATCTCCGTCGTAAGTGTAATACCCTACTTTTTAATTAAATGTTTTAATTGCAACTTTGATATATTATGCAATAATTTCTTATAGGTGGTCGCCCTTATCAAGCAAGGGATAACACCTAGTATCTTAATCCTAAAAATAGTTGTCCCTTAACAGAAGATGGTGGATACTTGGTATCTTTCTAGGTTAAAAGAAATTTTAGGAAAAAGGTTTTCTTTTCTTAATCGTGTTTATGAATGAAAAGGAGAAAGAAAAGAATAGGCAGTAGAAGTAAGCGGCGGAAGTGGAGGTTGAGCAGAGGATCTATAAGAGTGGTTAGGCAACGATTTGAATGATCAAAAATGGATTTCCTCTTGAAAGAATGGCTATCAATTGCTGGAGTTAAGGCAAGTTTGCTTTGTCTTTGTGCTATGACATATTTAAGATTTAAATTGGGTTATATAGTTTGTGTTTATTGTGTTGATTTTTGTTTGAAAACCTAGTTTAGGAATTTAATTTCTAAGTTATTCACGAAATTGTTCTATCTGTCATATAAACCTAGGTACTGTTCACATTATAAAACGAAATCTAACCGTTAGAAATTTATGAAATTTTGATATGTTATGCATAGACATGTCAGGAAGTTACGTTTTAAATTTCATGATGATCCGACCATTAGAAGTATCAGAAACGACTGTGTACAGAGAACCTTGTACAGTTTTTGCAGAAACTGAATAGTTGTTTGGAAACCTAGAATTATATAGGCTATCTTCTATAGAATTGAGTGATTTTTGGACATGAGGAACCCATTATTGTGTAGTTTATGCCATTAAAATTTCAAGAGAAACCGATCATGTTAAGTACCTCAAACAGTGTGTGTTTTATAGACCTACCTATAGTCGTGTTTGAATTCAGTTTGGAGCTTGTGCACAGAAAGAGTTGTAGCCTATTTTGTAATCATGCATTGTGTGATTTATGGTGAATGAATCATGATTTATATCATAAGAGATAGGTGCAAGAATCAAACCATATTTTGCTTGCCTTTTCCTTTCACGTTTAGTTAGCTATATGTAGGTGGTCGATATAGATCCGTACATATTGCACCAGACATGTTTTATTAATTATTTCTCTTGTAAATGTTTAGATTACTGGTGTAATTAAAATGTTCTTATGCATTTAATGATGTGATTTTATATTTAGGGATTGCCTTACTTCTTAGAAGACATGATGATTGGATACTATGACAATGGGTTGATAGTTTGATATTGTCGTGCTGGGTTTCGTGGAAATAGATTGAGAATAATTAGTTATTTGCCTCGAAGGAATTCATCCATATCCAACTAACAGTTTGCAAGCAAACCATTGTAATGGACACATGGCACCGAATCTGTTTCATACATTCTTGTACTCACAGTAATTTGTGGGATCAAATACTGGTCATGACACAAGGCCACGTTACACAAGAATACGATCTCAATCGCTATTATCACTACTAAAGTAGTCGACTATTTCGAAAGAATAGAGAAAGTAGAAATAGAAGAATATCCATAAAGTCATAACTCCTACTAACCTTTTATCGATGAAGAATAATTGATGTCTTCTTTGTCTTCACAGTCTTCGTCTTCAAGGTCTCTACTACTTTGTCTATATCCCAATTCCGAAATCTAAACTCTAGTAGGCTAAATCAAGAATTGAGTTTTGACACCTAAAACTGACAACTAGCTTGACATACCAACGCTAGTGGGTTTGACCGGACAATGCCCTAACAATCTCCCCCTTTGTCAATTTTAGTCACAAAACCAATTTACATATGGATTCAAATAATATACAATGAAGTATTAACCAGATGTAGTTCTTGATTTCTTGAATTCTTCAACTTCTCCTTTGAGTATTGATGTGTTCGTTAAACTCTTGTTGATGAATCCGTAGTCAGCAGTCACAACATAACCAGCTCAAACAACCATAAAGGTACGCTTAATTTACGTGGGTTTGGTATGCTCATCCCACATGTTGTTTGTGCGTAAGAGTAAGAATCTGAGCAAACTTTGAAGTTGGTGTATCAGAACTTCTAAAGTGATTCTACTCATTCTTGATACGAAGCTTGATCTCAGCTTTAATTACTCCCCCTTACTTGATACTTTGTGAAAAAGCACAACAAGTAAGCACATGATGTTCTCCCCCTATGGTTGCACCTTAATGCAACCAGTAACCACAATAACAAGAACCATATGTATTCTCCCCCTATTTGTCACAAAAATATGACAAAGTAGTTTGAGACTAGGGTTTCATACACCTATAAGAACAGGTGAAGCCAAGTACTCGCATATCAAGTTAAAGATGGTATACTTAGGTAATCTGAACAACAAGATGCCTGAGTTCTCACCTTTTGGAGAAATAAAGATACACTTTCTCCCAATATTCCACAACCATGCTCCCCAAAAAGATTTGTTATTAAGCGCAAGTTCAAAAGAACTCTCCCCCGTGTGGTGTTATTCAGTAAAGAACAACTGACAAAGACGAACATGGACAAGAACAATTGAATGTTATCCAGTTTTGCTTTGTTGATAATCTCTTTTCCTTAGCCACTTTTTTCGGAAAAAGAGTTATATGATTCCGAGTTTGAGAAAACCCTAAAAACCATATAATCAAAAGTTTCTTAATCAAGAGAAAAAGCGTAACTTTTGTAAACAGACACAGCTTTACGTCACTACCGAAGCAATGGAAAAAGCTGTGTTTTGCAATAAGATTGAGGTAGACAAATCAAGTATTGCAAACATCATTAATAATATCTAAAAAGAACTTTTATTAATGAAATAAAGTAGTACATGCTTGAAAAACTCTAAAAAGCATGAAAGGCAAACTACTAAACAGATTTAGTTAATATTCCTTAGGCAAGGGTAAGAACAAGTTCTCACAAGGAATCAACTACTCTGATTCAGAGAACAGACTTGTTACTTGAGTTAACCAAGATGCCAAGTTGTTCTTCGATGGTTCCAACTCTTCCAATTAAATCATGGAGGCTAGTATTCACATGATTTGTAAGAGTACCCATCTCACCAGCTAAGTTCTTGAGTTGTTCAAGTACTTCATCCATCTTTTTATTGAGATGAATTTCCCTTCCTTCTGTAGTTGCAAGATCCTGTACAAAAGAATGACTGGCTTCATTATCAGATGATTCTATACGAATCTTCTTGTTTGGAAAGACAATTGTCCAGGTTTCTTCTCTTTTTCCTCCAGAGTCTGTCATCGTTGATGTAATCTTTTCAACCTCAAATTCAGAGATTTAAAGGATTGGACAAAAGGTTTTTCACGAGATAAAATCTCTCCTTTAAGATAACCATCAAAACAGAATTCTGGAGTCGCAGAAATCTCCCGACCGGTTCGGGAACCGAAAGTCAATCTGACAGAGTTTCTGTCTGACCTCTCCTGTGCAGTCTCTCTAAAATCCTTAGCCAGTATCTCTGTTGTTATCAGGATTAACTTAACAACAGAACTGCTCTTAGGATTTTAGTGAGAGGAGGATACTGAAGTCCTTGGTGACAAGGATATCAGCTTCTTTCTCTTTCTGCTATTTTTCAAGGTGTTATCAGTGGAACTTGATCTTGCACCTTTACTTCTCAGTTTTCCTCCTGCATCACTGCTAGAGTGATAGGAGTTTTGATATGGGCTCTGACTAGCTCTTTGATTCACAGGATAGAAAGGACCAGTATCCTTTTTCCCTTTCTCAACCCATACCTGCACCGGTTTTTTGAAAGAAGGTGTTCTTTCAGGTTGTTGTTCAACCCTTTTTCCATGAGGTTTAACATGATGACCTTTACCTGTTTTTCTCTCATGGGCATATTCTTTCAGACTGGGTGAATGTGCTTTATGAGTATTTCTGCCACATGTCTGTGGAGAATTACTTCTTCCTGGCTTTAACTTCTTGGAAGTATCAGACTTGGATTTTGTCTGAGAAGATTTCTTCTTTTCCAGGTTGGGTTTCTTGATCTTAAGACATTGTGTGTTAATGCCTTGGCTCAATTTCTTGAGTAGATCTGAATCCCATTTTTTTATCTCTTTCTAACAATTGTACTCTACGAAGTGTCGAATAAAGTTTTCTACTTAGTTCTTCCTTTTCTTTTTCAAGAATTCCTTTTCTTCAAGTAACTTGGTAACCAAATACCTTTTGTTTATCAGAGACGAAGAACTCGTTACAGAATTCTCATCATCAGAACTGGGTGGGGACCTTTCCTGATGTACAGCAAAGAGAGTCATGTTCTTAGCATTCTCTTTTACGGGATTTTGCTTTTGTGTAGCATCAAAAGCTTTGACCTTTCCACAATAGTCTTTATTTGGACATTCGGGAGACATGTGACCGAATCCAAGACATTTGAAACATTGTGGTTCATTGTCATCATCCCAATCTTTGCCTTTTGTCTTGGGTAAGTTATTGTACCTCTTCCTACCTCTTAGAACTCTTCTCACCTGTTGAAGGAATAATGATAACTCATTATCTTCATCATCTGTCTCGTGAGTTGAGTCTGTTTTCATGGCTTTCAGTCATACTGTATTCTGTTGACCAGATCGTTTCTCATGATCAAAGATTTTCAGTTTGGCAACAAGGCCACTTCTTGTTATATCTAAGCCATGTTTTTCTTGGATGGCATGCTTTTTGGATTCGTACCTTGATGGTAACGACCTCAGAATTTTACTCACAATGTCCCTTTCCGGAATAGTTTTACCATAGGTGTGACAGGCATTGACTATTTCAGAAAATTTGTGATTAAATTCTTCGAAGGTATCATCCTCAAGCATTCGAAGGTTTTCCCAGTCAGACATGAGGTTTTGAAGTCTAGCTTCTTTCTCTGCTGTATTCCCTTCGAATACGTTCCTTAATCTGTTCCAAGCCTCGAAAGAGGTCTCACATGTAGCTATGTGATGAAAGAGATCAGGTGTAACTGCATGAATGATAGCATTAAGCCCATCATAGTTTTGCTTAGCGGCGAGTGTTTCCACATCATCATAAACCGCTATGTCTTTAGGAACAGTTTTACCGTCAACTTCAACAGTCGGTGGTATATATTCCTTAACGACATAAACCCAAGTTTTGAAGTCTCGGGCTTGCAAAAACAAAGTCATTGCAGTCTTCCACCATAGGTAATTTGTGCCATCGAACTTTGGTGGTACGTTACAAGCTCTTACGCTTTGATCCATGACTCACAAGCCTAGATAAACACAGACAGTTACGTCTTTAATGTGTTCACCTGCTCTGATACCAACTGAAAAATGAGGGGTACCGAAATACTACCAACTTTTAGTTTTGGCTCGTGAGTCTTATGGTTTATGTAGGGGGTAAAAACCCCTCGGAACACGTGTCTCGCATCCAAGAAGCCAAACCACACCGAGAGGATCGACAACGAGATCTCGGACTAGACCAAAGGAGAAGGAGGTTGCAGACGAGCGAGGTAAAGACTCGGAAGGAAAGGATTCGGACCATGTCGAAGGACCGAAGCCCTGGAAGCAACTTCAGATCGCCAGCGAATAAACCGCCTTACTCGACAGGGACTGACACCACCACGATTGAGTCGTTTGTCTTTATTAGCTGTAAACCACCCGAGCTCGGCCTATATAAGGCGAGCTTGGAAAACGTTGTAAGGGTTGGATTCTTTTTGGGTTAAACCTAAGTGGCAAGAAGGAGATTAGGTCTGTATCTCCTCTGGTTCCTTAGGGTTATATTCATGTAATCTCGACATTGAAACACAGATAAATATTTATACATTTAGCCATTAGTGTTATATGATTTTAGTCTTCAATTACTGTTCTCGTTACCTTCGGTATTATTCTTATGGTCTTCGCACCATTGAATCTCAACTAAAACTATTGTATGTATGAGTAGATCTGATGGATATGGCTCCTTGAGTACCTATGCAGATTTTCTACTCGTACAATTTGGCGCTAGAAACAGGGATGATTAAAACAACTTAGGGTTTGCCTGTGATTTTTCGGGTTTTCAAATTTTTTAGTATATTTTCTAGTCTTTTCAAAAGATTTACAAAGACTTGTTTTTCTCAAAAGAAGCTCCTGTACATTAAACATCTAAAAGAACCTTAAAGGCTTTAGCATGTTTAAAGAGTTTTAGAGCACATCATCAGATGATGAAATCATCCATTAAAAAGTTTCAAAACCTTGATATGATGAAGTCGGTTTCCAAAAGAGGCAGTTTATATTCGCCTTAAACGTTTTAAACAATTACAAATTCATGTTGTACCTGAAAATTCATTTTAGGGTTTTCAAAATTTCATACTATATTTGGAAACAAAACTCCATAAAAAGAAGCCGATGGAAAAGGATGATTTGAGCTAACAGACAAAATAAGCAGTTAGGGACACATCTAAAAGGGGCAAATACGACATATTAGATTTCATCTGAAAAACCCGTTGCAGAATAGACTTACATGGCCGACAAAAGTACACTGTGCTAGCCACCTTGGACCTCACGGGTTTTTTGTTTTTTGACAGATAAATCGGATGGATTCAAAATCGAATCAGACGCCGAGGCAGCAACTAGGACCGTCGAAGCAAGACAGCAAAATAAAATCGCAAAACGAAGTATCAGCGCAAATTGTTCATTGCAATTCAATGATTCA
Organism: Papaver nudicaule; assembly: GCA_023529015.1. NCBI lineage: Eukaryota > Viridiplantae > Streptophyta > Magnoliopsida > Ranunculales > Papaveraceae > Papaver > Papaver nudicaule. The sequence continues at coordinate 4,295 of JAJJMA010276158.1, read as the reverse complement.
TACAAGGGAAAGCGTCAGCTCAAGAAGCAGCAGTTTTGGGGGAAGAATTCACAAAAGAGACAAAGATGGGAAAGAAATAATGATTGTCACCGAAGCAAGAAAATTCGAACCATGGCAACTAAAACCAATAACTTATTCAGCAGCAGACCTTCCCGAAGATGGCCCAAGCAATAATCCTCTAGTGATAACAGTAAACATAAACAGGATACCAGTACGAAGAATCCTGATAGATCCAGGAAGTTCGGTAGACGTATTATTCGGAATGGCATACATGGAGTATTTCTCGAACATTCCACCGATGCCCTCGGATTACACCATCTACGGATTCAATGGAAGAGCGTCAAAACCAAAGGGAGATATCTCATTACCGGTGTACGTGGCTTCGATGGAGCTAAAGACAACATTCTGTGTCCTGGACATAGAATCACCATACAGCGCAATCCTGGGACGACCATGGTTGCATGGGATTTTGGGGGTGCCCTCTACATTGCATCAGAAACTCAGATTCCCGACTCCCGAAGGTATTTGGGAAATCAAAGGCGAGGGCTCGGAGTCCAAAGCATGCCACGAGAAAGACATCGATCAAAGAAAAAACGCGCGGCGGAACCGAAGAGAAAGGTACAATCAGCAAAAAGAGAAAATGATCCACGAGGAAATTAATCAAATAATACAAGGAAAAAAGATAATCACGAAGGAAGCACCGAAGGATCCCAGTGCCATGAACGACGACATTCCGAACTTTATCCCAACAGAGCCTACCGAGGACGTGAATATCGGAACCAATGAAGATCCGAAGATTGTAAAAATCGGAACGCTGATGACAAGGGAGCAGCGAGATGAGTTGGAAGATTTGCTGAAGGAATATGCTGACGTCTTCGCCTGGAAAATGAGCGAGATGCCAGGAATAGATCCCAGCTTGGCTTATCACCACTTAGATATAAACCCTTCGGCGCGACCATTCAAACAGAGACCTCGAAAGCTAGCCGACGTATACCAGACGGCGGTCGAATCAGAGTTAAAGAAGATGATCGAAACAGGAATTATAAAAAAGATACAATACGCAGATTGGATATCCAACATGGTCATTGTACCAAAGAAAAACAAAGGAGTACGCATATGCATCGACTTCAGCAATTTAAACAAGGCGTGCCCCAAGGATCCCCATCCCCTGCCCAGCATAGACCAAATAGTGGACGCGACTGCCGGACACGAGCTGCTAAGCTTCATGGACGGCTATTCTGGTTACAACCAGATTCCTTTAGCGGAAGAAGACCAGAAACACACGGCGTTCTTAACATCCAATGGGCTATATTGTTACACCAGAATGCCATTCGGATTAAAGAACGCCGACGCTACTTATCAAAAGGCCATGGAGAATATCTTTCGTCCTTGGCTAAAGAAGACCGTCGAAGCCTACGTGGACGACATGCTTGTCAAAAGCAAAAAAGCCGACACCCATGTGAAAGACCTTCGAGAAATACTGGAAAAGATGCGACAGATTAACATGAAGATCAACCCAGCAAAGTGCATCTTCGGAGTGACCTCTGGAAATTTTTTGGGATACATAGTTACAAAAACTGGCATTGAAGCAGACCCGTTAAAGGTGCAAGCAATCCGAGAAATGCCATCGCCAACAACCATAAAAGAGGTGCAAGCTTTAAATGGGAGATTGGCTGCTCTTAGCAGATTTATCACACGATCCTCGGATCGATGTAAAGACTTTTTTAGCATTCTGAAAAAGGGAGAGCAATTCGTGTGGACAGACGAAAGGGAGGCCGCTTTTCAGGGGATCAAGACTTACCTAGCAAGCTTGCCAGCCCTGCAGCGCCCAGAGAAAGACGAGAACTTGAAATTATACATAGCCGCGAACAAAGACGCCATTAGTGCAGTGCTAGTAACAACCAAAGAAGAAGAGAAACCAGTATACTACATCAGTAGGACCCTTTTTCCAGCTGAAAAGAACTACACCAAGTTGGAGCAGCTAATCCTCGTGCTAGTAGTTGCAACGCAAAAACTTCGGACTTACTTCCAGGCCCATAAAATAATCGTGCTAACGAAAACACCAATCGAGT